>BQNB010142734.1:0-17093 GCA_026074375.1 Tanacetum coccineum | reverse complement strand
AAGTGCTTAGCCGCTCATGGTAACAGAAACACAGCAAGAAATAGAAGAAATCATAGATTGAAAACTTATAATTCTTACAGTATTCGTATTTGAATGATTAAATACAAAAAGTAAGTAAAGTGTGATTTCCCTTGGACTCCAGGTGGAATTCTTTGAAGGTTGGAAGCCTTGGTCGCCTATTCAGTTGGCTGTGGAGGAAGCGATGTCAGAATAGCTTGAATATGGCCTCTATTTATAGGTATCGAACCTTTTACGGCATAACTAATAAAGGTGTTACGCCATAACCTTCTTACACGGCATTCCATAAATAAGCAGTTGTTGCAGCATAACCAGATATTGTGTTACGCCGTAACCTTTAAATAATTTCCATATGTACGTGATCTTCATTCCATATTTGTGGATCTTCATGGTTACGGCGTAACCATAAAGGGTGTTACGCCGTAACTCTATCTTGGGTAAGATTTCCTTCCAAATACATGGTTACGGCGTAACTAGATATGGTGTTACGCTGTAAAGTTATCCTTGATCTTCGTATTTGCTTAATTTATGTTACGGTGTAACCATTTTTAGTGTTACATCGTAACATTCTTGATAAAATTACACTTTAAGCCCTTTTTCCCTTGTTTCTTACCATTTTCCTGCATTTCACCTGAAAACTACAAAATGATAGAAAATATCTCATTTTCGAGTATTAGTGAAACATTTGCAGGTAGTATATGAGGTATTTTGCCACTAAAAAGTATTAAATATTTGAAGTTATCAACATTCTACTTAAAAGTTTCAAAGTTCTTCAATGACGTTCATATCCTTTCAAGATTTTTGCTTAAGACAAGAACTTCTCGAGTATATGGACGCACACGACAATGATGCTTCTGAAAGTTCGCAACCATCATGGGGGAAAACGTGTACTTTGATGTTATCAGGTCAACTTCCAGGGGGAAGTAGTGTATACTACTTTACTTAGTATGGTTTGTGTGAAGTATTCTGCAAGCGTGAGAAGATTTATTGTTGATCTCTTGCATGTTCCCCCGAATGGATATTCACCAAGACCCAATGTCACCAAACAATATAGAAGCAGTAATCTTTGGTGTGGTTGGCCTCTTCTTATACAAAATTTCGATGTGCACGTTAATGACAAAGATAGAAGATTGTTCAAGCTACATCAAAGTTTCAGAATCTGCTCAAGATACGGATGTTGGTTTGGGGGGAAGCTGATTAAGAAACTTTGCCAAAAAGAGTCTATGAAGAAAGCTTTTCAAGACATGCTACATGAATTGGGGGGAAGTTAATCTAACTCATGCTTATTACAATGGTTTCTGAACAAGTAAAGACACTTGTTAGGATTATGAAAAGTGTCGATTATGTGGTTTTATTATTAGACTTTATTTTGTTTAGTTTAATATAGCTTGTAATAAGGTTTATTATGCTTTAAGAAAGAAATAGCATAATATCCAAAGTCTAGGGACTAGTATTGTAAAATTAGAAAAATAAGGAAGGGAAGCCTCCCTCCCTTTGCCTATAAATAGCCCTCTAATCTTCATTAGAGGGTGATGCTCTTGTAAACAACTTTCATTTCCCTCCTAAATAAGATTTGAATTTTCCCTCCATTTTCTCTCATTCTCTCTAAGCTTGCATGTTGATATGATTGATTCAAGATTCATGTGACCTAACAAGTGGTATCAATCGCCAATAGAGAAGTAGAGTGTTCGATTTGTGCGTGTTTGTGATCGACCGAGAATCAAGAATTGGTGGTTTCCGAATTCGGTAAGTAATATTGAGGTTTCGAGATTGATTTTGGCTGTGATTTCGAGATATTGGACGCTATTGTGATCTCGGAACTGTTCATTTCATTCTCGGAAGCGTGGAATTGATTTTCGGTAGAAGCTTTGCATTCTCGGTAGAGTGATTTTGCGTTTAGGAACATTTTTTTCTTGTAAATTTAGCAATTTCAGTACGAAAAATCAGTGTAATAGATATATTCGATCTTTTGGTTCTATCAAAAGTCGTTTATTAGGAATTCGGTATTAAACTCGGTATTGTCGAATTTGTTAAGATTCACAAATTCGGTTACATCGAATTTGTGATATAGGGAATTTTACTAAGTCAAAAATCGGTAATAAGCTTTACAAGTCAGTTTACACTTTCATTTCACGGTTTTATCGAGTTTTGAAGTGTTAAAAATCGATTGCTCAAGATTTACTAAAACTCGGTAATCAAATTCGGTTCTATCGAATTTGAATTTTCTAGAACACTTGGATTATCTAGTCATCATAAAATTCGGTTTCATCGAATTTGTGGTTATTAGTAGTTCATAACTGTTAGAATTTAACAAGTTAGGTTTACCGAGTTTATAGTGAATAGTGTTACCGAGTTTGAGTAGTTTGTAGATTACCGAATTTAGTATTTGAAGATTTCTGAGTTTGTTAGTGTATTCGAGAAGGGTATTCGTTTACAGATTACGTGAACAGTGTTACCGAATTTGACTACTGTTACCGAGTTTGGATATTTTCTCACAAATCTCACTCATATTCGTCTAAAAAGATCCAATTTTTGAATCTTAAGACATGTCGACATCCAAAACATACCAACAATCCCTTGCTGAAGCCAGTTCTGAGACTAGGCCACAACCCCCCCCCCCCCCCCCCCCACCCCCCCCCCCCCCCCCACCCCCAATATGCTGAAAGGGGTAGTTACATACATGGGCGAGTAGATTCAAACGATTTCTTAATCGCAAGAGGGAAAATCGGAAGTGGCTTCTCAAAGCACTAGAAGATGGCCCTTATGTGTTTAGGACCATCACACCTACAGGTTCACAATTACCAAGGTTGCAAGATGTAGACGAATCTTGATGGAAGATGATTATTGTACTATGATGCCAGAAATGGAAACTCTCGAATATGATTCTTCTGTCTATTCCTATGAGGATTTACAATTCTGTGGATTCTTGTAAGAGGCAAGGAAATTATGGGATCGTGTTAAACGTTTTGATGATGGGAACTATAAAAAACCAAGATGACAGGAGAACGCGATTTTACAAATGAGTTTGGATCAATTTGTTGACTGAACCAGGAAGAGTCACTAAGTTTTAGTCTACAGTCGGTTTTGGTCAGTTAATGAATGATTTGGAACGAAACAACATGAAGTTTCCAACTGTTTCAATTAACACAAAGTTTCTGAATAGTTTGCAACCGGAATGGTTGAAATATGTGACTCAAGTTCGTTTGGCTAAGAAATTGACAGTTGATTCGTTTGATGATCTTTTTGATTATCTTTCGCAATTTGAGAAATTGGTTAATGCTTCAAGGTCAAAGAAGTTAGAAAAGTATTCTTGATCCTTTTGGCTCTAGTAGCACATCATGGGTTTATCTTCTAGAAACACCTCTTCTTATTATGTGACACATCCTTCATCTGTAGTTGATTATGATGAAGAGTTTGAGCAGGATGATGTTCACAACCATTCTGAAGATCCCCTAGCATCTGCTATGTTGTTACTTGCCAAAGCCATTACTCAAAACTTCTCTAATCCAACAAATAATCATCTTCGTGCTTCGTCTAATACTGAAATCATAGAAGTGTTCAAGTGAAGATGAATATTCAATGCGTAATTCTGGTTTGTTGGAAGAATAATCAAAGAGCTTATGTTCAAGGAGAAAGTTGTTGAGGGAATGAATGCTAACAAATGGACTGCAAATGTTCAAAGGAATGTTCGAAACTTCCGACTCCTAAGCAATACTTAAGGGTCAATGCTATAACTGCGGTGGGTTGTTATGAGGATTGTCCAAGCTAAGGGTTCTTGATTCAAAATATGCTGACAGAGAAGAAATACCCTCTAAGTCAAGATATGATTTCCAAGATGTTGAAAAATAAATTAGAGGTTGATCATGAGAGTTCACATGCGTTTGAACTTCTAAGGTTTATAAGATCTCAAGTGCAAAAGTAGAAGAGATGTTTGAAAGAATCATTAGCAAAGGAAAAAGACTAGAAGATTTAATTCAGAAGAAACTTGATGATTTGAAGGACAATCACAAGTTTAGGGGAGGATTGTTAGGAATAAATCTTCATAAGACTTAATACTGCTAAGGTTACAACTAACACTACTAATGAAGTTAGTACTGCCAGTATAAACTTAGAACTGCTGGTGTTAGTTAATACTGCTAGGAGAAAGAGTTAATACTGTTGATGGTCAAAGATGCTGACTTGGAGATAAGTATGCATGGAGATTATTATGGGATGCTAGTAACTGATCCTAAAAGATAGGTAGTTATCTTTGTAAAGGACTCCTTGTGTTCTATAAAAGGAGATCCTAGGTTTAGGATATATATATACTTAGACGAATACTTTTAGAAAAAGTTTTGTAATAGCTTCAAGGTTGTAACCCCAGTACTACAAGAGTACTCGTATTATTATTCTAATAATATTGAAGCAGTTTTTTATTACTTCATTGTTCATTGTTTGTTTGGTTATTACTGTTCTATTGATAAACACCTATAAAGTATCAAAGTGTAGATTCCGCATACATTTTGGTATACATACAAAGTCTTAACCATTGTTATTTTGGATTCATCTAAGGTAACAAACACTTTACTATGTAAATAATCGATCAAGGCGTGGGATCAACATGTTATAGTTTACATAGTTTGTCATCATCAAAAAGGGGGAGATTGTTAGTGCAAATATTACGATATTTAATTTATATGATCTCTTTATGTTTTGGTGATGACAAACATGTGACTTGTAATACATAACGTAAAAGTGCGCAAGTTACTAGTATACACAAATCATCAATGCATACATGCATCTACATCTATCAACGTCTCAAGTCTACATCAAGACCGACATTTGTTTGCACAAGAACAATAGCCATGGCAAAGCTTCTATGTCAACATCGCGAGTATGGTGATGTGGAGATAAAAAAGATCTAACAATATTTCAGGATTCATATTATGCTTTATGGGGTGGTAAAGATATGGGATTCAGTGGGGTACCTATTCTGTAAAGCACTGAATTGGTCCATCAACAAACATTGAAGATTTGATTTTGCCTTCTACTGCTGAAGAAAAGATTTGCAAAAAGAATGATGTAAAGGCTCGAAGTCTACTGCTCATGGCACTGCCTAATGAACATCAACTTACCTTCGATCAGTATGTTGATGCTCAATCTATGTTTGCTGCTATAAAAGCTCGATTTGGAGGGAATTTAAAGCAACTAGGGAAGACTCAGAAAGCCTTGCTGAAGCAACAATATGAAAACTTTAATGTTTCAAGCTTAGAATCACTTGATTCTATCTTTAACCGGCGTCTAAAAGCTTGTTTGTAGATGGCAATTTGGGTGTAGTTACACCTCCAGAGGATCTAAATGTTAAATTCTTGAGGAGCTTACCTTTTGAATGGGATACACATGTGATAGTCTAGATGAACAAACCCGATTTTGATACTATGGGTTTGGATGATTTGTACAACAATTTTAAAATTGTTGAACAGAAGGTAAAGAAATCTGTTGGCACAAACAATGATGATAAGAACTTGGCATTTCTAACCACTTCAGGTGCAAGCAGTACTAATACTGCTAATCCTGAAGTTAGTACTGGTAACACAATGTGAATAATGACCAGTACTGTAAATTTGTATGCTTGGTTTTAGTGATGCATAGTATATGCCTTGTTGTTATCTATTCAAACACACAAGGGTCTAACTAGTCATGAAGGATCTTGGCAAATTTCATGATGATGATTTGGAAGAAATGGATCTAAAGTGGAATATGGCACTACTGAGCATGAGGGCAAGAAAGTTCTATCAGAGAACTGGAAGGAAGATCATCATTGATGGAAGCAGTACTGCTGGATATGATAAATCAAAGGTAGAATGTTTCAACTGCCATAAAATGGGACATTTTGCCAGAGAATGCAGAGCACCAAGGAGTAAAGACAACATAAATTGGAATCAAGGTAGCTCATCAAAGGCAGTAAGGATTGAAGATGCTTCTGAAAAGGCAATGTGTGCTATAGATGGTGCTGGATTTGATTGGAGTGACATGGCAGAGGTTTGAAATTCAGGGACAAACATGGCTCTTTATGGCATTCTCAGATTCGAGGTAACAAATGATAAAATCTTGTTTAAAATATTTATTGAAGCTCTAAAGAAATAGTATGATGATTTACTTGTTAAATTAGATGATACTGGTTTTAAAGCTTCTACATACAAAAGAGGTTTTTCATTTTAGAGGAAAATTCTTAAATATAAAAGAATCTGAAGTCCTTTTTTATGAGAAATTGCTTTGCTTAAAGATTTATAGTCACAAAGAATATCTAATGGGATTACTTAGGCTTTGAACTTGAAAATGTTAAGAAAGGGAAAACGAGGGGTTTGAATTTAAGATTGCAAAGTTTGAAAAATCATCAAAAGACTTAGATGATTTGTTAGCAAGTCAGATAACTGACAAGAGCAAAAAGGGTTTTGGCTATAATGTTGTCCCCTCACCTTATCCTTTGATTCTAAATAGACCAACACCTTTAGACTTATCTTATTCAGGTCTAGAAGAATTCAAACAACCAGAGGTAAATGAATATGGTCCTAGGGATTCAAGTGTAAAGCCTACCACTGGTTGTGATAAAGAGTCAGATAATTCTAAGGAGAATACTGATGACTCTTTAAAACAACAACAAAAGACTGATTCTAGCTCTGTTAAGTCTCCACTTAAGGTAGACAAAGATTGGAAAGAAATTTTTTTCTGTTCTGCTAATCAAGTTAGGGAGAAGACTTAAAGAAAGCTAGAGAGAATATGATGCTCCAATCATTGAAGATTGGGTGTTGGATGGATGGGATGATGTTGAGTCTATTCCATCAGGTTGAAAAGAAAACTGTATTTACCTACTGCTACAAGAAAGAGTTTGTTAAACCTGAAAAAAACAGTTTGGAGGTAGTTGGGTAATTCTACTGTTGCAGAGATGTACAGGTCACAAAGACCTAGAGGAAACCAAAGGAATTGGAATGGTCAAAAATCTAATCAATTAGGATGTAACTTTGTTTTTAAAAACAAGGCATGTTTTATCTGTGAAGTTTGATCACATTCAATACAGCTGTCCTAATGTACACATACATTTGGTTCCCAAGGGAGCTTGTCTTAATGTAGATGGCCTAGAAACTGTTATAATGTTAGGTCTGTTAAACATGTCAGACCTTTTAGTACTGCTAGTCTTTTAATAATGTTAAGCCTTCTTATACTGCTCACCAAAATCTATAGTTCATTGTGCTTGACCAATGACATATTTTCAAATTCATGCCACAATTCATAACGTATCAAAGGCACCCTTTTAACAAGAGAACAGCATTAACAAAAAGGTCTTATAATCAAAATGTTAATACTGGTAGGCAAAGGTTAATACCTGTTCAGGGGCTAGGGATTTAATGCATGTTAAGCCCTCAGCTGTTGGGGTTTGGGGAACCCATTCAAACCCAAATGGTGCATCACTAGTTTTCAACATAATAAATTACATGATACAGTGGCAGATCCAAGTCTGTTTTGGCTTGGGTCCCTATGATTAACCTACTTATAAGTTTGTGTGCTGAGTATATTCACAGCTAAATGATTAAGGATTTGTTGATAGTGGATGATTCAAGGCCATGTCTGGAAAACATTAGCCCATATTTTCAGATATTCTTAGATTTGATGGAGGTTTTGTTACTTTTTGATGGATGTAGCATATGGAGGCTGAATTACTGCATAGGTCTATTAAAAACTGATAAACTTGATTTTGATGATGTATACTTTGTCAAAGAGTTAAAGTTCAACCTCTTTAGTGTCTCACAGATGTGTGACAAAAAGAACTATGTTCTTTTTACTGATTCTGAATGTCTTGTTCTATCTCCTAATTTTAAGTTGCCTGATGAAAATCAGATACTTCTTAAAATTCCTAGACAGGATAACATGTACAGTTTTGATATGAAAAACATAGTTCCTAAAGATGGTTTAACTTGTCTAGTTGCAAAGGCTACATCTGAGGAATCAATGCTATGGCATAGAAGGCTTGGTCATGTCAATTTTAAGAATATTAATAAACTTGTCAAAGAAAATCTTGTAAGAGATTTGCCTTTAAAAATGATTTGAGAATGACCAAACTTGTGTGCCTGTCTTAAAGGCAAGCAACACAGAACCTCTTGTAAGACCAAGGCCTTTAATTCCCAGTTACTAAGCCTTTGTTTAGCTGCATATGGATCTCTTTGGTCCAACTTTTGTTAGTAGTCTAATGCATAAAAAATACTGCTTGGTAGTCAC
This sequence comes from Tanacetum coccineum, assembly GCA_026074375.1. NCBI lineage: Eukaryota > Viridiplantae > Streptophyta > Magnoliopsida > Asterales > Asteraceae > Tanacetum > Tanacetum coccineum. The sequence goes on along the minus strand of BQNB010142734.1, from coordinate 8,822 downwards.
TGATGATTATAGTAGATTTTCATGGGTTTTCTTTTTAAAATCTAAGGATGAAACAAGTGAGATCCTTAAAAACTTTATCAAAGAGATAGAAAACCTAGTGGATAAGAAAGTAAAAATAATCAGAAGTGATAATGGGACAGAGTTTAAAAACAAAGTGATGGATGAGTTCTGTAGGGAAAAAGGTATCAAAAGAGAATATAGTGTAGCAAGGACACCTCAGCAAAATGGTGTTGCTGAAAGGAAGAATAGGACTCTCATTGAGGCTGCTAGAACAATGTTAGCTGACTCTAAGTTACCTACAACATTTTGGGCAGAAGCTGTTTCTACTGCTTGCTATGTACAGAATAGGGTCTTAATAGTCAAGCCTCATAACAAGACTCCTTATGAACTCTTTAGAGGTATTAAACCAGCTATAGGCTTCATGAAACCATTTGGATGTCATGTTACTATTCTCAATACCTTAGATAAGTTGGGCAAGTTTGATGGAAAAAGTGATGAAGGTTTCTTTGTTGGATATTCCTTAAGTAGCAATTGCTTTTAGGTATACAATATTAGAACCAGAAAAGTTCAGGAAAACTTGCATATTGGGTTCTTAGAGAATAAGCCTATGATAGAAGGAAATGGTCCAAAGTGGCTGTTTGATCTTGATTCTCTAACTCAATCAATGAATTATGTACCAGTGGTTGCAGGAAAATCTTCTAATGATTTTGCAGGTATACAAGGAGTTTCTGAGTCTAGTACATCTTCTCAACAAGATCAAGCTAATCAAGATTGTATTGTCATGCCAATTTGGAAGGATGCTTCATACTTTGATGATGCTTCACCTAGATCTGTTGCTGATGCTCATATACAAGATAAAGATGAGTTACATGATGAAGATGATGCTACAGAAGAGTCTCATGATGGTAGCAGTCTTCAGAATAATGGTACTGCTGATCAACAAGTTAATACTGCCAGGCCAGAAGTTAATACTGGTAGTAGAGAAGTTAGTACTGCTCTCCCTGAAGTTAATACTGCTACTCCTGAAGACTTGGTAGGACCTAGTCCTGCATCTGAAGACTCACATGTGGAGGACCAAGAAATTGAATTGGGGAACATTCCTCAATCTTATGAAGTCCCTACAACTCCTCACACAAGAATTCACAAAGATCACCCAATTGAGCATGTGATTGGTGATGTGCAGTCATCTGTTCAGACAAGAAGGATGAAAACTTCTTACTCTGAAAAAGGATTTCTTAGTGCTATCTATGAAGGGAAGACTCATCAGGATCTTCATACATGTCTTTTTGTTTGTTTCCTCTCTCAGGAAGAACCAAAAAGAGTTTCTCAAGCTCTTAAGATCCGATGGGTTAGTGCAATGAGGAGGAAAACTTCTTCATTCAAACTGCAAAAGGTCTAGATTCTTGTAGATTTACCTAAAGGTCATAGAGCAATTGGTACAAAGTGGGTCTATAGAAACAAGAAAGATGAAAGGGGAATTGTCATCAGAAACAAAGTAAGACTTGTTGCTCAAGGACATACTCAAGAAGAGGACATAGACTATGATGAAGTCTTTGCTCCTGTGGCTAGAATTGAGGCCATAAGAATATTCCTGGCTTATGCTTCATATATAGGATTTATGGTCTACCAATGGATTTCAAAAGTGATTTCTTGTATGGTCAGATGACAGTATGGTTTATGTATGTCAACTCCAGGTTTTGTAGATCCTGACATACTTTTAAGTCTATAAGGTAGTTATATGCATTATATGGCCATGATCAAGCACCCAGAGCTTGGTATTGACACTTGGGCCTAATTATCTCTTAGTTCAAGGTTTTGAAAGAGGAAAGAATTGACCAAACAATTATTATCAAGAGGTGCATAATGGGGACATACTGGCTTGTTCAAATCTAGTGGAAGACATTTTCTTTGGATCTACCAAGAAGGAACTGTGTGATGAGTTTGAGAAGCTTATGAAGGATAAGTTTCAAATGAGTTCTATGGGAGAACTCACCTTCTTTTTGGGATTACAGGTTCAACAGAAAAGGAAAGGCATTTTTATCAGTCAAGATAAATATGTTCATGAGATTTTGAGAAAGTTCAACTACTCATATGGGAAGTCTGCCTCTACTTCCACAGATTTGGAAAAGCCTTTGGTTCAAGATGGAGATGCTGCTGATGTTGATGAACATCTTTATAGATCTATGATAGGATCTTTGATGTACCTTACAGCATCCAGACCAGATATCATGTTTGCAGTGTGTGCATGTGCAAGGTTTCAGGTTTCTCCAAAGACATCCCATCTCTTAGCTGTCAAAAGAATCTTTAGATACCTTAAAGGCAAACCATCTCTAGGTATTCTAAGGATTCTTCATTGGAATTAGTTGCTTACACTGATAGTGACTATGCTGGAGCTACACTTGATAGGAAGTCAACTACTGAAGATTGTCAGTTTTTGGGAAATAGGTTGATTTCTTGGCAATGCAAGAAACAAACTGTAGTTGCCACTTCTACAACTGAAGCTGAATATGTGGCTGCTGCAAGTTGCTGTGGACAGGTTCTCTGGATACAAAACCAACTGCTGGATTATGGGTACAATTTCATGGATACTGTTATTTACATTGACAATACTAGTACTATCTGCATAATTGAAAATCCTGTTCAACATTCTAAAACAAAACATATAGAGATTAGGCATCATTTTATAAGAGATTGCAATGCTAAAAAGTTGATTCAAATGGCTAAAATTGACACTCAACATAATGTAGCAGATCTTCTTACAAAAGGTTTTGATGCTGGTAGATTTCAGTACTTGGTTTCAAGTATTGGAATGCTCAATCCCTAATGCCCAAATCTCTTGTTTGTTTTGTAAAGTTTGTTAAATGTTAGTACTGTTAAGTCTTTGTAAATTAATACTGCTAGTTATAATTAGTACTGCTAGTTATTTCTGTGTCTCATTGTTAATCCTGTTAGTACCATTTAATACTGCTAAACAAGAAAAATGGTTAGATTATGTTTTTCTTGGTGTTGAGCTAACTTTTTTAGGATAAAACAATGAAGTGTGAAGTTGGTTACTCCATGATGTATTATTTGAGGGGAGGAATGTTGGTTGTTCTTGAAGTGTTGGTTGTAACACCACACAACAAATGGTCATCAGTTCACCATGTCTTATAGACATCAAGAATTGACTAGTCCAGAGCAAATGGCTACTGGTAAAGACTTCTCAAATCCGTTGATAGTTGATAGTTTACTCAAAACTATATGGTCATCAATGCACCATGTTTTTACAATGAAGCGGCTTTCCAAAGCAATAACGGCTATGGTAAAGGACTACTCTCAGATCTCGTGTTAATGGCTGTAGTTTGCACAAAAAACTTACATTTGTGTGAATTGTGTTAGCCAAAAGATAGAGATAATTGGTGAGCTGTTAAAAACAGATAGAGAGATGTGTGAAAAACCTGACAGCAGTGAATGTGAGTTAAAAGAATTAAGAGATAAAATGTGAGCTTAAAAACAGAAAGAGAGATTATGTGAAGCTATTTCGAATGATACACAAGTTTGGAGTTTTTACTGCTTTTGGTGGAAAAGTTAATACTGTTAGGCTTATTTTAGTACTGCTAGACCAAATTTGGTACTGCTGGATGACCGTTAGCATGCTTGTGTCTAACAGACATTTTTCATTAATAATAGAGACGTGAGATATTGTTCCGCCAAATACCTACGATGCTCGAGGTTTGACTAATTGGACTTTCGTGATCTTTCTATATATTCGCTTGATTTACTCACGATAAACTCAAATTTCTTTAAGTCGGTCAAACCATATCTCTACGTTTTCTCTAAATAATCTCAATTAACTTTCTCCAACCTTCATACTTTCCTAAACGATCATATCCCACATAATTAATCACCTTTTTACTCATGGGTAGTTTGGAATTTTATGTTAAGCACAATATGGCTGCGTTCTTGGAAAAGTCTACGGGGAGTGAGGGATTTCATCAAGTTATTGACTTCCTAAGTCAAATTCATATCAGCTATGCTCTCACTAAGAAGCCAGAAATCTATATCTCATTCATCAAACAATTTTAGAGAACTGCTAAAGCTTTTACATGACCACTGATGGGGTGGTAACAATCACACTGCTTTCATTGATGGTTAATCAAGGCTCCTATCATGAAGCCTACTTAAGAAGACATCGGCAAGTTGGAAGTTCATGATGGTATCACTTCTGTATTTCCCACAACTCAGAGATTTTGAGCAGATTGATCTCATGGGGTATCAAGCAGATTCAGATAAGATAATTTTCAGAAGGGGGTTTTCTTCTCACCTCTATGGAGGTTTCTTATATAGTAACTCTACTTCTTGTTTAGCCCTAAGGAAGACTGTTGGAGCAATTTAGTGTAGTAACATAGCTTCTGCTTTATCTCTTAGCAACAAATAGGAAATACAACTTCTCTATGCTGATTTTTGAACATATGGTCACAAATATAGGAAGTCCCCATAAGTTTTTAATGTATCATAGGTTTATTCAAATTTGCCTAGATATGTAGAAGAAATAACTTAAGACACATTCCAGCACATATCCCGTACCCTCTCTAAACTATCAAGGTTGTCAGCACATGAAGTGAGGCTTACTAACAGGGTATACAGGGGTAGAAATTAGGTTATTTCCTACTATGCTTACCTTCACCTCCACCTTTCATTCTGCACCATCAAGGATCAGCTATCATCACCTTCACTATCATCTAAACCTTCCACTGAACCTACCTTTGAACCTTAACCTTCACCTGATGCGGAGTACCATGTTCCATCACCTAATGAATTACCTCTCCATGTTGTTTACTCACATGGAAGTGATGAGGGTAGCTGAACTAAATAGAATTGATGATTTGTTACAGGATTATCTGAAACGGATTAGAGTCTGGAGATGATTGAAGAGGACAAAGTAAAATTATTAGTGCTGCTTTCAATAAGTTATTCTTAGGATTAAGAAGTTGGAGTCTAAAGTTAAGACTAGGAAAGCAAAGAAGAGAGCAAGAGTTATGCTTTCAAAGGATGAAGAAGATGATTCTTCCAAACAGGGGAGGAAGATATCTGACATAGATGAAGACCTAAATACCTACTTGCAAGAGGATGAGAGTTGGTTCATGATCAATGATACTACTAAAGGTGGATAACCAGAAGGATAGTACTGTGGTATTACAGTTAGTCTGTCCTACTAAATATAGTAATGCCAGAGAAACTCCTAGTACTACTGGTAGAGTTGTATATGCAGAGGGAGTCAAGAGGGCAAGTGAGGATAAAGAGTAGGTCAGCCCTAGATAGATCTTATGCATGTAGAGGGTTGTAGAGACTTATGTGTAATCACAAGCAACTTTAAGAGAGACTCTAACAAATGAAACTATTGTTTACATGGAATATAAACAATAGAGTTAAAGAATTACTAAAAACAACAATCCTCTATAGATCTTTTCTATTGATAATGAAAGTGTTTTTCTAATCGATTTAATCCCCCCTATCAATCCAGGCCGTAGGTTTCTTAAATAACATGAAACCTTAACTCCTTGTATCCTTAAGATTCGCTAAAAGCTAAAGTGATAAGTGTTATCACTTCCTAGGATATCTCATGCATATCCCTATCACTTAACTAAACTTTTACTATAACCCGGAGTAAGCATAATACTACCAGGACTAATATTCTGTACTACCAGCAGAATAACTTTTGTTCTGCCTGCACTAACCTATAAACTTTTGTTTCCTGCCAGCACTAACTATAACATTATCATTACAGTAGGACTACATACCACCAGCAGGAAACTTTTACTCTCCAGTAGTAACTACATAACCTATAGTAGGAAATATCTCATACAAAAATTCCTAACAATCACCTCCCTAAACTTGAAATGACTAGTTAACTTCCAAGTTTCTGCTAGGATCTCTTGGTTGAAAGCACCAGAGGATTGAACAGCAATCATCTTGAAACCGACTCCAAAAGCAACCTTCATAAACTTTGAATCAGCAACAAGAAAATCAGCATCTAATCGTGGACTGCAACAAGACCACCACAGCTACATGAATGGGTTTGATGAGCCTTTACCAAGTAGCCATTCACTCTTGGGCTAGTCAGTCCATTGGCACCCAGAAAGGGTCAAATCCATGGAGGACTGAGACCATTTTCAACTCTTTAGTACATGAAACATTGGCGAGTTGAGATCCCTAATGATTTTTGGCAAACCATCACAGCCATCAACGGATTTGATTTAGTCTTTACCAAGAGCCGTACCCTCTTGGACTAGCCACTTTTCATTCCAAGAATATGGCAAGTGAAAACCATCCAGTTTTGGGTAACCTGGCAACCATCAACGGATTTTATAAGCCTTTACCACATAGCCGTTTGCTTGTGGGCTAGACAATCCTTGGGACCCAGAAAGGGTTACTCCCATGGTGGATTGCAAACCATCTCAACTCATTGGTACTTGAAACATCAGTCAGTTGAGGGACTCTATGATTTTAAGCAAATCATTAAAGCTATATCAATTCATTCTGGTCATAGACCTGGGAATTGAAACCATACCTCAATTGATTCTAGCCTGATGGCCTGGTAATTGAGAACCAAAATTCAATTAATTCTAGCCATAAAGGCCTGGCAATTGAGAGCCATAGAGTGTTGCACCAAAAAATATTTTCCTTTAAAGATTGTGCCATAAAACCAGTTTATCAAATTAGATCACTGAAATACAAAGATGAGCCTGAAAACCAAGTTGCTCATCTGCAGTTTAAAAACCAAGTGATCCAGTCCCAAAAGAGTATACCAAAAACCAAGATTTTCCAAGAAGCAAAAACCATTTACAACAAGCTTCACAAAAGATAGATGAAAACCAAAAGACTAAACATAACATAACAAAAGATAGAGTATATACAAGAGAGTGACAAGATACCAGTATCATGCAGAAGGAATACTAGCAGCAACCTGATTCTTGATGAACTGAATCAGCTGCTCAGCATAAGTCATATCATTCCCAATCCCATCAATTTCAACCTCCAATTTGTGCTTCAACATCTTCTTCATGAGTTGAGCTGAAAGAGGATAAGGAGTGTCTGCAAACATATACAGAATCTTGCCAGAAATTGTCTCCAACACATGAACACCTGAAAATGGAAATAACCTCCAACTCCTGATAACCCATTGCTGTTGATCTGCCCAAACACCAGCACCAGTACCACCTTCATGAGATTCAAACAAGACTTGTAGATCACCCCATAGGATCATACCAGAACCAGCTAGAGGATGCTCTTCATAGTACTGAACTACCATTCCATAGAGCTTAAACAAATCTTTCCTATCAACCAAATGAAGAATTTCCCTTAGATGAGTAAAGTACTTGGAAGACTTATCCATGAAGTACAAAGCATTGACATCTCCCAGTCTAGTAGGTACCACCTCCCAAGCAGCAGATGCAGGCCAAAAAATAGGAGGGTCATCATCATCATCAAAGTCATCAGAATCATCAGAGAGAACTCTAATAAAGGACCTATCATCAGCAGTCAAATCCAACTCAGTAGAGGAATTCTTCCTGGCTCCAAGAGACTTTCTCCTGGTACCATAGGAATGGGTTCTTAGCTCAACAGATGGAATAGTAGGTTGTGATGAAAATTTAGATGGTTGTTGAGTAGCAGTAGGTGGAACTTCAGCAGATGGTTGTTGTGATTCATCAGGAACAGAAGACTTTGGAGCTTCAGTTGGTTTGGACTTCTTTGAACCAGCTTGTTCCAAATCTGCATCAGGTCTTTTAAGAGACCTCCTGATGTTTTGAGATTGTAATTCTGCAATAGCTGTTCTGATTTTGTCAAACTCAGTTTTGAGTTGATCATCAAAAAATGACTTCACATGCTTCATGGTCCATCCTGTAGTATAAATGGTGGAGCTTTGATTCTTCACAAAAGTTCTCATATAAGCCTTCTGTTGTGCATATGTCATAGGCTTATTCCTCTTGTCCTGAAACCTCTGTGCAACAAAATCTCTTCTTCTTTTAGCAATCAGAGCTACGATTCTTTCAGCAAAGTTATCTTCATTGACATCAGGACCCAAAAGATCAGCAGTAAGTCTGTGATTGGCATGAACTTGACCCATTATGTCAGTCCAATCAGAATCTGTATAGTATTTTGCTGAATTTAGCACATCCTGTTGTCTTTTTCTCTGCATCTCTTCTCTCTCTCTTTCCAACTCATCCTGCTCTTCTTTATACATTCTCCTAGCAGCTTCTTCACCTAACCTGTCTTCCTCTCTTTGCCTAAATGTTTTTTCTCTGACTGGAGGGTCTTCTTCCAACAAAGGAGATTTAACCTTGTTGGAAGGATCAGCAGAAGGACCAGTAGTAGCACCAGCAGGAACATCAGAACCACCAGCAAACTCATCAGAAGGAATAGAGGAACTAGGCGGAATATCAGCTTCATGAGAACCACCAGTAGGAACAGCTGAAGCAGCAGCAGCTGCCTTAGCCAGCTTGATAAGAGGATCCACATCTGGCTCAACATCCTCTTCCTTGTCAGAATCAGTCATCACAAACTTCCTTTTTCTACCTTTGAGTTTATCCTCCAACAATTTTACCTTCTTAACCAGCTTTCCTACTACCTCCTTGAACAGCAGCTTGTGTGCTTTAAGTTTAGATTCTTGAGTATTCACTTTCTGCACAAGAGTGGACACTAGAGAAGACAAAGCTGTTAGTTTATCAAGGTCCTCAGCACCTCCTGAGGTTGTACCTTCAGGTGGAGCTTGAGTGGACCTAGGAGGTGAGGTATGAAAAGAACCTCCCATTGTTTCATCTTCCACATTTGTGGAAGTGAAT
>BQNB010142733.1:0-17093 GCA_026074375.1 Tanacetum coccineum | reverse complement strand
TTAAAGAATTCCACCTGGACTCCAAGGGAGATCACACTATACTTACTTTTTGAATTTAATCGTTCAAATATGAATACTGTAAGAATTATGAGCTTTCAATCTATGATTACTTCTATTTCTTGCTATGTTTCCATTACCATGAGCGACTAAGCACTTAAAGTGCTGGTCTAGTTATGTAGTTACTATTGTTATGATGTTTGTTTCATGTTAGATTATGGTTTCGCTAGATATTCCTTGACTATCGTTTAACCCTGGGTTTTGGTAGTACGGGTGGTTTGGATCTTGCTTGACCCATTATAAGATTATCATGTCAATATGGGATCAACTAGGTACTAGGGAGGAGTTATTACTCCGTCCCTAGTGTAGGAACTAACTCATCTCTGCACTTATCACTTATTATACTTAAAAAGCACCGGAACTCTTTTAGAGGGGGTTAATAATCTGTATAGGTTATTAGATAAGTTTTGGGAATAGTTGGGATTAATCACTGCAACCTGGATAACCTACCTCCTATACGATTTGGACTGATTCAGAATCGCAGGGAGTATAGGATAGACTAAATATACCTATTCAAGTCTATCGACCTTAGAAACCACTAGTGAAACCATAGTTTAACATTGCACAGGAAAACGTTTTCATAACAGTAGTAATGAAGTAACTAGGTTAGCACATTTTCTCTCCTGATATCTCCAACTCTTTTAGTTTTTAGTAATTAATTTTATTGTTATTTTAAATTTATTTCGAATCAAGTCAAAAACCATTTTTAAACGTGACATTTCAAATTAAAACTAATTACAACTTAGCTCTTGGGACGACCTAGGATTTACCATTCTATACTACCTACGATCGGGTTCTCTGCCCGTTAGTGCGTTGTCAGGTAGATCAAGTTTTATAAATTTAAAACTTGATAAATTAATATTTAAAATAAAATATGCATCAAGTTTTTGGCGCCGCTGCCGGGGAGCTAATGCTTTTAGTTTTAAATTCTTCAATGAGAACAAGAAGCAAAGCAAGGACGGTTACTCCGTTTGCTAATCCGGAAAGACAAATTCGAGCAAGAAGAGAGGTTTCGCCCATACCCATTCATAACATCTATTCTTTCTACGAATCTGAGTCATCCGAGTCAGATACATAAAATGTAGATATTGAAACCCTCACATTAGAACAATACCTAGCTCTCGGCCTAAACAACGCTAGGAGAAGATTCACCTGTCCTGATAACTTAACGTTTGAAATTAAGGGACAACTTCTAAGGGAATTACGTAAGATTTCCTTCTCGGGTGGTCCAACCGATAGTGCTGTCGAACACATCAGTAATGTGCTTAAAATCGCTAGCATATTCAACGCTTAGGAGTCTACCCTTATACAAGTATTCCCTCTAATTCTGGAAGGAATCGCTAAGAGATGGTTCGAAAGAACATCGACCGAATGTACCAAAAGTTGGAGTGATCTTGATGTGCTATCGTTGTATGGTATATTTAAGATGATTTAAGTTTTATATTTATATTTTGCCGACTAAACCAAAAACAACACTTTAACGGGCTGTGTACCCGGTTAGATGGAGTTTCATGGTAAGTAGGGTGTCGATCACTGAGAGCGAGAGCGTTAATTCCTAATTCTATCAGTATTTTAGTTATCTAAATAAACCTAAAACTAATGCAAAAGGGGGGATTTAAGCCTGAGAGACTGGCATGAGGTTTATTTATCTAACCTAGGGTTTTAATGACAAGTAAAGCAATAATCACACACAAGAAGACAAACAAACGATAGAGAAGCGGTCGAGAACTAATGTAAGGAAAACGTATCAACCATGAATAATCCGATAAAACACAGGTTTGTTTATTTAGTGCAATGATTGACTTATCTCGAATTGTAAATCATTCCTAGACTTAGGCAGGACTTCTTCCTAAGACCTAGACACGCTAATTCTGTCATAATTAGACGCATCTGCATAAAGCAAGCATTTGTTGATTATAATCTATCTTAGGATCTAAGTAATGGTGCTCTTACTAAACTCTAGCTCATCAAGACTTTACCGACTTACTGCTTAACAGCTCTTTATATACTAGTAGTCCACTGTCCGAGTCCTTACTAATGGAATAAGAATGTACTCGTTGATACCAAGGTCACCTTATGGCTCAACTAAGCTCACGAATCTAAAGGCAAAGATAGGTCAATATTTGTGATCCTATGATTCTAGATATATAAATTGTAATATAGAGAGCTATCCCGGACTCTTAGCCTACGCCCAAACAACACCGAAGTTGCAGGGCATTAAATATGTTGGACTAGACCCAGTTGAATGATAGGTCGCATACTTAAGCACGTAAACGAATATAAATTGAAAAACATAAACAACACTCAACAATAAATTAAGCAATCAAGACAAACAAACCAAACATTAGATCTTCATAAACATGGCTGATACCTAAAGGTATCAGTCGATAGTCATTGTAAAAATACACACGGTTTGATATATAAATGATTAAAATAAAGAAACCTTAATCGAATGCGTATTCGGTTGCGCGAAGATTACAAGAGTTTTCCTATGATCTTGAGGCTCTTTTCTGACCTTCTAGGAACCTTTATTCGTCTCTTGGTCGACTTGGTGGTTTAGGGATTCTCTTGCATACCTAAACTGAGTTTTAGATCGTCTATTTTTATAGTCTAGTAGTCGGTTTGATACGCCGTATCGAGAAATGTGGGATACGGCGTATTGGGGATTTCTTAGAGTAAGGACCACATTTGATATCTTCCAGAATCTTCGTGTATAATAATCCTTGGATACGGCATATAGAGGCTTCTGGATACGGCGTATTAGTTTTTATGTCTTCGTGGTTTCTTGTGAAGTATAGGCACGGATACGCCGTATCTTCTTGATGGATACGCCGTATTGGGTAAATCCAGATTGTTCTTCTTCATTAACCAAAGTATTACATACGGCGTATCATTGATGTGGATACGGCGTATTCTTTAAAGTCAGTCAATGGTCTTTTGATTCGTAAAAGTCTTGGATACGTCGTATAGGTCTAGAATAGTACGGTGTATTTGCTGTCAGGTCAGTAGACTTTCTCAAACTCTTCATTTATGTTCCAAAATGCATGCCTTTTAGCTAATCTTCACCAAGTACTCCATAATTACTGCAATTCTCAAATACAAACGATTAAGCAACAATTCTTTGCAATAATTATATAAAATGGGTTAATTACATAGGATAAATGATGTTATAAAAGTGACGTTATTTGATGTCATCAGATCTTAACCAAAACTTCATCCGGAGATTCTGCCCTCCTACGATGATATTTAAACAATTGAGTGAAATCCAAAATTTTAAGCAAGAAGAAGGAGAATCCCTTTTCGATACTTAGGAAAGATATAACGACCTACTTTTCAAGTGTCCCTTTCACGATCTCAATGATCACCAAAAGGTAAACACCTTCTACAATGGATTAAATAGCCAAACTCAATGAGCTGTCGACTCAAACGGTCTTGTTCCTGGGTTAACGGCTTTAGATGCATTGAAGTCAATCCTAAAATTGGTTGAACATTCGCATAAATGGCATTGCAAAGAAAATCACATGACTACCCTTGACCCATTACGTGTTATCACCGAAAATTTAAAACTATTAAATCACAAAATGGAAGAGCTAAAAGTAGATCTTCGCAAATTGAATACGGATGATGACATAAAAAGTTACTATGCTGAGGTTAAAAGCATACGATCTAGCAAAATTGACTACGATAAGACCTACATTGAACCTAGCAATCGTCCAACCAACCTCAAAGACAAATTCGAGCAATGTCTGAAGGAATCTGGCAAAAGACAAGAAATCCAAAATGAGTGGATGAAGAAGATCATGATAAGTACTGATCTAAGTTTAAAGAATCATGATTCCTCTATAAAAAAGGTTAGAGCAAAAAGTAAATCACCTCGCTCAGTTGATCTTCACACACAAACCTAAACACACTTTGATGCCTAAACAGAGACATTTGGTGAAAAAGTAAAAAGGTGCATCCTTAAGGAGAATAAGGAACCAACTACAACTCATGATAAACTGAAACAGCAATTACAAAAAGTGGTTTCTCATGAAATCAAGAAATTACCCGCACACTACTCCGCTACCCTTCAAAATAAACTTCCTCCGAAAGAAATAGATCCTGTAAGTTTCATCCTTCCTTGTATTATTGGAAACCACTCCATGAGTAATGCTTTGGCTGATCTAGGAGCAAGTATCAGCATTATGCCCTATTCCTTATTCAAAAGATTAGGACTTGGAAGTTTGAAACCAATTAAAATGACTATCAAAATGGCTGATAGATCCATGCAATCTCCAAAGGGGATAAAAGAAAATGTACTAGTGAAAAGTAGTAATTTCATGTTTCCTGTTGATTTCATCGTTCTCGACATCATGGAAGATGAAAATGTCCCGATTATCCTAGGTAGGCCCATGTTGGCAACTGCTCATGCAAAGATTGATGTTTACGGTAAAAATATCTCTCTAAGAGTTAGAAATGACCAAGTAGTTTTTAATATCAATAAAAAAGAATCCCCCGCGTCTATTTATCCTATTTGCGTTATAAATGAATTAGATAAAACGCAAGAATTTGATAATTTAATCATGAATGACAAAAAGGTAGGGGACTTTAAAAAATTACTTATCACCCGAATACGGAAGCTAAGATATAATCTCACTTTCACCATCAGAATCAGCGGAAATCAAGGAAGATTTTAGTATGACACTCTGTGATCCTGACAAAAGAATGAGCATATGATTAATGAATTTGTTGATATAGACAACATGTGGTATGACCTAGATCCAGGGATTCTGACCAATGAAAAAGCTAAAACTGAATTTTTAAAAAGCGGTGGTAGAATCCATTTACACTGCCCTGATAACTTACAACTCTCTTGCAAAATAGGGTTTGTTAATTTTAACCCCTATTTCGAACCATAAACCCCTTTCAACATAATGTCCAGGAAAGCGTATAACACAATCATGAATCATGAACTAATGTATTCAGGAATTAACATGGTGGGACTTGCTAAAAATTTACATGTGTTCATAGGAAACCACCAATTCTTAGTTGATTTCATCATTCTCGAAAACATTAGTGAATTTGTGGAAAAGGGATTAACTAAAGTTCTATTTGGACACCTTTTCAAAGAACAAATAGGACTTGTTGAAGACCGGGGTAAAGGAACACTTTGGTTTAAAATTGGTAATGATAAAATAATATTTCATATGCTACGAGCCGAAAAAGCCTTTACGAAATTAACGGTTAAACAACATAACTCAATGGGACCCCTGTTAAAAGTCAGTGACGAAGATAAGAAAAGAGGAATCCATAAGCCTGAAAAAAAGATTAAAGGATTCTACAGAGGTTGCCTTACTTTAGGAAACGAATACAAATATGATCAAGAAGTTGTAGATTGGATTCGAGGATGTATTAATGACGGGATGACGTAGAAATGTCATGAGTCTAACTTAAAGACTCGTTAATAAACAAAAGTGCTTGTCGGGAAACAACCCGTCCTTTATTTAATTGAAATTTCCTTTTTGCATTGGTTGGTTTGCATGTTTCTTAGTTTGTTTTGCAGAATCCAGAAGCTAGGAACCAATTATCAAGACCGGCTTGACTTATAATCATGTGGTAACTCTGCTGAATCTGCAGCTGTTATGACGTAACAACTTAAGGTAACGCCATAACTATTTTTACGATGTAATCTTTTTCACAGTTACGTCGCAAAACTGTAAAAACTTAAAAAAATTCATACCATATGATTACGGCGTAACCACAGGAGTTACGCTGTAACCTCCTTCTAAAATCCTAAAAATTTAAGTTTTAAACATGTCTAAACCTTGTATACATAAATAGACTTTATGGGTATGTTCCCTGGAAGCCCTCACGAGACTAAACTCGTCCACTTGGGCCGCCAAGTGGTTTAAAAGGCTTGTTGCGTATGCTAAATGCAACCGTGATTCCTATGAAAGTGAGTTAGGTTTGTATTTCCTGTACACTTCATAATTCTTGTAGAATGATTTTATGCTTTGGTTTGTTTTTGTGATCACAGGGGATAAAGAGCTTGCGGGAAGACGGAGATAATCTAAAAGATTTCCGCCAAATTTCAAATCTCGAAGCAATGCTCAGGGAGTTTCTTGTCTTAATTCTACTCTTTCCTTTTTATTTCATTTCCTTAATGTACAATAGGGACATTGTACAAATCAAGTGGGGGGATGGGAGTAGAATTAATACTTGACGTATGTTTTGCCTTTGATTTTCTAGTTTTCTTTGAAAATTATGCCAATTTTAAAATTTTTGACAAATTTTTCTTAAATAACTAGAATTAATCTTTGCCGAATGCACATTACCCTTTATTATTACTTGGTGAGATTTAAGCCTAATATTCCGTTTCCATCATATTACTCAAAAATCCACCAAAATATTGAGTGTGCCGGTAGTATTGTAGACTTTAGAACTTGGCTTGTACATCATTTCGAGACCTAATTGATTAGCAGGAATAGATAGTTCAAGAAGGCAACACTTAGGAAATCACCCAAATAGCCTATATGTGTGCGTTTATCGACTTGTTACACTGACTTGTCGACCTCCCGTGATAAACCCTTTTGTTGCACTCATTATTAGTGCAAGATACCCCTAGATCACCCATGTTGAGCCAATCTATGTTTTCACCTAATGTTATATGTATCGTTACACCATTTCACCTTAGCCTACCCTGTAGTCTTTATTTTCTTTGTGTTGAAATCTCTAGCTACTTAAGTCCATGGTTTCAGGGGAATGGGAATGAAAATTATATGCATTCGTTGAAGACCAATCAGTTATGATCTATAAAGACCCCCCCTGTATCACCACTTTCGACATTGTTTATCTCAAGTGAGGGGAGGTGCGTATAATATCAGATGTTGCAGGGGTAATAATTAAAGATATAAACTCCCGTGACATTTGCATATTTATCATGAAGAAAATGAAGAAAAGAGGGTGCAACAAAAAGCCACCCACATGCTAAAAAATTGTACAAATGGTGTAAAAAAAAATGGAGCTAGTAGCCCATTATTACACCAAAACATATCAATAATGAAAAAATGGAGCTAGTAGCCCATCATTACACCAAGTCATCTAAATACTCATGAAGAATGGAGCTACTAGCCCATTATTGAAGATCATATTTTCAGACTTAAACTGTTGGACCCATGGATGGACAATGGCTGGTTATGACAACCTTAGATTATTTTAGACTATTTGTTTTGTGTTTTTATATTAACAACCATTAAATGTGTATCCCATGTCTTTAAATGTGTATTCCTTTCTATCCTGCCCTTTATTCACACATTAAACCTAAGGTCCACCTATGTTGAATTAAGAATATTTTAGGACTCCTAATTCTAGCTGGTGCAGATATGTGTACTTTTCCAAGCTTATGATGAGAATACAATGCTATAACAAAAGCATTGAGAGCATCACCCTGAAAATGAAACACATAGACAATTGAGAGTTGAGTGAGTTTTTTAACCCCTTTTCGTGGGGTGTTCGGCTTTGGATGTTTTCTAGCATAGTCTTTTATGAATTCATTTCTCTGAGTTTAAGTCAGAGAAATCTTTTTATAAAATGATTCTAACAGGTCTACTGAGGGCAAACAGAAGTCAAGTGAGGGATATTTGATAATATCAAAATATTCTATACTTTTTTTGTGTCAATTACCCCCGTAATGTACTTGCAAATGTTTCGTAAATACTTGAATTCGACTTATATTTCTATTATTGTGTATTTTTAAGGTACACAGAATGCAGGTACAAAACAGAGGGAACATGGATGACAATAACCAAAGAAATATGAATTCTTACAAGACTTTACGACGTAAACTCCTCGAGAGTGTTACACCGTAAACTATTTCAAGCAAGAACACGTCATCAAGCAACATTACGACATAACACAACGCAAGGTTTACGCCGTAACAGTTTATTTTGGAAGGATATCTTAGCTGAGTCAGCATTACGGCGTAACATGTACATATGGTTACGCTGTAACTCATAATATGGAAAGTTAATCACAATAGTGGTGCGTAACAAGTGAAAAAAGTTACGCCATAACAGTATTTAAGACTAGGAATATGTAGAAACCCGCATCAGGACTTTACGCGTAATGGGTTACGCCGTACAGTATTCCGAAACCTATAAATTAGAGTCCTTATTTAGCACTTCGTCATCACCCATTCCACTGCCATTCTAAGAGGACGATCAAGGCATCAACAACATGAACAGAATTCCGTCTGGAGTCCAACGGAGATCACACTCATTACTTTTTTGTATTTAATGGTTCAAAACGCATACTGTAAGGATTATGAGTTTTCTAATCAAGTTTTCTTCATTTAATTCTTACTGTGTTGTTGCTATGAGCGGCTAAGCACTTCAAGTGATGGCATAGTTATGAATTTACTATCATATATAGATGTTTTGATTTCTGTTAGATTATGGTTTCGTTGGATATCGCTTTTGGCACTGTCGAGTAACCATGGGTTTTGGTAAGTTGTGGTACTTAGTCATGTAAGTCATGTTATATAGACTATTCATTGAACATTAGAATTAGCAGTGTACTAGGTAGGATTGGCAACCTATCCCTGTTGTAAGTAACTAACAGCCACACCCGTTACCACCTCTATCACCTAATATATTTAAAAAGCACAAAATGAACTCCTTTCAGAGAGGGTTAGTAAATATGTATACGTTTATTAGACTAGTTCTTCTTGGGATAGTTGGGATCTCAATCACTGTAACTATTGTTGCCTAACATTCGAGAATTTGAAGGATTCGAGATGCAAGAAATATAGGGCAACTAAAGATATCAATTCAGAGACTGTTGAACTTTAGAAACCACTAAATGAAACATAAGTTTAGACAATGCACAGAAAACGTAGTTTATAATGTAGTAATGAAATGACTAGCATAGCACGCATCTCTCGCTGAATTCTCTAGTATTTTTAATTTTGCTATTTTACTTTCCTGTAGTTTTTAAAAAAATCAATCTTAAAACCTTTTCAAAACGTGACAATTCAAAATTCTAAATTAATTTTTACACTTAGCTCTTGGACGACCTTAGATTTACCATCCTACACTAACTCGCGACCCGGTAAACTTACTGCCCGTACTAGTGCGTCTCACAGTAAACCACAGTTTTAGAAATTTAAACTTGAACAAAAATAATTTTAAAATACAATACGTATCACATAGGCATCAAAACCTAACAAGCATAAATAAATATATATATATATATAATATACTATATATATATATATAATTAAATCGAGGGCAATCCTCAAAGATTTCAAAAAATCTCACTTACTCACTGCAACCATTAGACGTTTCCACTATAAATGCTCTACTATCTAATCTAACGCATACGCATCCTTATTTAAATAGTGGCAAAAAGTAACAGATACAAAACATTTCTATTTTACAACCTAGAAAACAAACACTACATTAGTATAGATATTGTTGACAGAGAAAAGTACCTGAAACCTACATCAATGTCTTCATTTTCATTGCTCGTTGAAAGTCATAAGTTATGCTCGAACCCCACTAGCTTTTGGCATATTCCCCAACTTTATTATCAAAGATCTCACCATTAGATTCAAATTTCTTGATGTACCCTTTTTTCAGTTTTAGAATATATAGGCTCATGTGTCCTCTCTCTCCACATTCATAACAAACCATGAGAACCTGGACCATTTCTCTTGAAATGTTGACCTTGTAACCCACACTTGTACAAATTCTGTAGACCTCGACCTTACATTCCCGCTGAATGCATGCAATTACACACTTTCTACATGTCGGATGTACTGATTCGGGTCCTCCTTGTACCTTATCACACAACAGAACCTGCCTCCTTCAAACTTCCCACTAGGTTCCTTCCCACTATCCTTTTAGAACCTCCCTGGGAACATTCTTCGTCAAGTTTTTCTTTTCATTTCAGCACCTGCATCTATTGCCTCCTGATAAGTTTTAAGGGGCCTTTAGCCTTCATAAGTTCTCTAATTCTAGAATTTATTTCCCCATATGTAGCATTGAATTCTTCTCCTCTTCATCACTTGAACATGATGTTGGCAATCTACTAGCTTTCCCTTATTGAAGCGAGTCTTATACTCACCATAAGCAGACCAAATTCCCCTTGCTCTAAGTTCAAGAACTCATGCTCTAATGCTACATCTCACCCTCAGGGGGCAAAGATTGTTGATTACTCATCTACTTCCCACTTACTTTAAAACTTTCTCGACACACAGTCGATACACTGCTATAGCGTCTCTTTCATGAACATCAATGAAGCATGTCCCGGACCAAACCCAGCTTCAGCTTAAGAATGAGTAGAATCTGTGGTCTATCGTAGTCCTTCTTGGGATACTATACGGCTTTTCGGAGTTCATCCTTACATTGCTATATTAATTACTGATTCCATTGCCCTAATCCACTTCATGGTAGTCACTTGCATCACCTCACCATTATAAGCCTGGTAGGGATTGCAAGCAGAACAAGGTCCTTGTAAAGTACAACCATTCTCTTACGATTCACATAGTTGTTTTCAGTTTCTAGACCCCTCTTTCCCACATAGTCGCCATCCCCCCAAAGGGGAATCAATGGGTGCACTTACTGAGTCATGGAAACGCCGACTAATTGCTAATTGATTTCATTTATGTATTTAATATGATTCCTGGGTATGCCATTGTTTTTGGTAAAATAACGACACTGTGTTCTAATGTGTCATTACTCGTGTTTTCTCTGCAATTAATCATTTCGATTAGCTTTGAGTATTTGTGCAACCATATTAGGTTAAAAACCCCTGTAATGCCTTAGCAATCTCAGCAGCTATCATCACTCTAATGGTTCTTCGTAATTTCACTCCTCGACCAACTCCTCTACCTCTACTACTTCCCTGGCGAACTCCTGCGCTAGCTTGAGCCGAAGACGCGGTACCCTGTTCAACTATTCTGATTCCCCTAGGGGTTCTTCCTCTTCCCTCACCAGATGGGACTGCAACTTCAGGCTCAATGAATTTGATAGGTCACATGAATCTTGAATCAATCATATTCAACAGTAAAAATTTATTAGAGAATGAGAGCAAGTGAAGGGAAAATTCAAATCTTATTATGGAGGGAAAATTGTGAGTTAGTTACAAGAGCATCACCCTCTAATGAAATTTAAGGGCTAAATTTATAGCAATATATGGAGGCTTCCCTTCTTATTTTCTACCTTGACAATACTAGTCCCTAGACTTTGGATATTATGCTATTTCTTACTTGAAGCATAATAAACCTTATTACAAGCTATATTAAACTAAACAAAATAAAGTCTAATAACAAAATATAATAAAACTACATAATCGACACTTTTCATAAACCTAACAATCTCCCCCTAAGGGTCGATTATTCTGGGTTCCTCTTGTCCTAAGTGGGTCGTCCATTCACGACAATCTCCCATATTCTCATTTGATCTCGATAATTCAATCGAACTTCAATCTCTTCTTCAAACAACTTAAGAAACTCAACTTCATCATTTGTGAGTTCTTTTTGCACATAGCCATACTTGACATCATTATAATAAATCTTTAGTCCTTCAAGCGTTCTTCTCAGTGTTGCATCACAAAACTTATGTATCTCAAAAGTCTTATCACCCTTTCTCTTTCTTGCTATTAGTGTAAATGATTCCATGTATGGGCTCATAGACAATAGAAAACACATCATATTCTTCAATTCCTGGGAATGTAATTGTTGGTGTAGTGAGATTAATCTTCTGTTGATAGCTTTCGATTCCAAGTTAGAAATCGTGCACTCTTTCCCATATCACTGAACTCCTGATGAACACTGATGAGACCAATAGCAATCCTGAATAAAGCCATAAATCAGGTACCTTGTTATTCTGATCTGAAATACATGTCCCTCATGTCAATTCTTATTAGGTTCTTGTAATCTGGACTTCGGTTATTCACACAAGCAAACATTAGCTCTTCATGCCACAATCTTTGTGAAAACTTATGCTCATGACCTAATTCCCAAATGCTTGATGACTTACCGATTCTTAGAGTTTGAATAGATCACTTCCTTCGGTCTTCAGGTTCATTTGTCTCCTTATATAGAAGATCTTTGAATGGCGTATTCTTCCACTTTCAACACCATATCTTGCATAAGGAATTAAACTTCTTATACACTTATTTAACCCATCTGGAGACCGTTCTGCAATATCATCATCATTGAAGACAATTGCAGAAATTTATGAAGGTGAAAAAACGATCTTCTCAGGTCCTGAATTTTTCTTTCTTTCAGTACAAAAAGGTCTCACTGACATGATCCAGAGATAGTGTTTGGAGCTTTCAGGATCTCTCTGACAGCTTTGACTAATGGTGGATTCTTCGTGGATGAGGAGAGACAAGAAATATCCTATCTGCTTTCCCAAACCATGTCACTTTTGCAAAAATTCTTCATCTGATCAATGATACGATGGTTCATACTCCTGAAGTACATCTTTGTCTTAGCAACATCCAGCACATCATTTTCACTTAGCTTCATCAATTGTCAAAGATATCTCTTCCATGATGTCTTGTGTTACTTGCTTAGTTGGAATCTCATCATCATCAGAAGCATAAGAATCAGTCCAGAAATCAAATTCATCATCTTGTTCTTGATTACCTGAAGTAGAAGGACCTGGTTCCTCTACATTCTCTTGTCCAGACGATGACTCTCCAGATACATATGCTTCATACTCAGATGTCTTCTGCCTTTTTGCACTATTCTCCCCCTCAGGATGAGCATCATCATGGGATCGTCCTGATCTCTTGTGCGAACGGCAGAATATCTACAAGCAGTTTGTGGTACCTGAGTCTTCTCAAACTTCATCTGGAGAGCCAACCAGATTGCTATGTCTTGTTGTTGTAACAGAGGATCAGCCTTCATAGCAAGGTACAATTGATGTTGTTGTTCTGGAACAGAGGATGATTGAACTTGTGCCGGATGAACATGAAGAATATGACCCGACATATAACTGCGTACAGATGCATCAACTAAAGAAGGAATAACATTGTCAATTGCATTTTGAATCTGTGATGAATATGTGCTTGCATACGCCCGACTTTCTTGCAAGATACTTTAGAAGACTTAACCGTTCCGTCTCTTCTTTAGTCGTTTTCTTCCAGAGATCAACCCTTCCGCAAAATACACAGGAACTTGAATCTCAAGACTGCGCAGGAACTTCCCTTCTTACTTGCTCCGTTACTTTCTCTTCATCCAACGAGGGTAGCGTTTCCATCAATGACATCATGAAGAATTATCAGTAAGTTTGATCACTTGAATGTCCGTGGCATTGAACCTTTTCTTGAGATGTGTCAAATATAACCATATCGGCCCTATAATTCATGAAAGAAACTCTTATATCGTTTGAATCGATTAGGTTTTGCCTTGATCAATGATAGAAGATGATTGGTTTTAGTTAACTTTGGTGCAAATGAACCCGATGATGGTGTAGGATGAGTAACCGTTAATTCGAGTTTCTGGTATCCGAAGATACGAGAGATAGAGAAAATTCCTAGGGGATCTATAGGTGAGGAATTGGTGTAATCTAGTCTCCTCTACATTCTTCCCTTTCGCCCTTCTCCTTAATTCAAACACTTCATCAGTTATTTCATCTTCTTCATCATCAACATTTACAGGTATAACAATATTGGTAACATCTACCATTGGAGTAGTCTCTTCCTCCTTTTCTTGAACAATCTCCACCTCCGGACTTTCTTTATCACTCCTGGGCTCTAACCTAGTGTCGAAATAGATGTGTCATCATGCCTAGGGGGTGAACTATCATCAACATTCTAGAGAGTCTTTAACAGCTTCTCATCTCCTTAGCTGCAAGTGCTCTTATACCAGTGCCACATTTTCTCTTGCTTCTTGTTCTTTACGACTCTTGTGCTCAGCAAGACTTACTTGAATCGTGTCTTGTAAAATCATCTCATCAGCTTTTTCTGCTGTTGGCACTGGAACAGGTGGTGTTAGTCATGCAGATTGCCTTGACGGTAATCGAAAATGAATCACAGTTGATCGTTTTGGAACACTTGACTCAGCTGTCTCCGTAGCAGGGTTAGGTGACCTAGGGGCGCTAGGTGTAATATGTGTTCCCCCTGGTAGACTCAGTCGGCTGTGATTGAGTTCAGAGAACATCTAAGCCAAACACCTTTGCATACATCTTATAATCTCCGTAAGGCTTCATCTCTTCTGTGATCATCCATGCTAGTATCCGCATCCCAACCTTGTTCTTGTTTCTTCCTGAATTGAAGATATTCTTCATAATATCATCATCTTGAAGATTGTGATAAGCATCTCGAGCACGCCTTGAAATTTCAGGAAAGATAGTCATATAATGACTGATGATGATCTTCGTAAATCGTGGGTATGGGATTGAAGTGGCAGGATGATGAAGCGAATAGTAAATGCCTTCCCACATTAACTCTGCATAATCCACATGAATGTTATTGACAAAGCAGTATAACATTTGCATTAATCTCAAAATGGCGTTGGTCATCCCGTAACACGAGGTAACCCAGCACTTGGAGAATATCTTGCATAACGTCTGCCAAGGCTGTAGAAGACCAGATGTCTTAAATTAGAGACAGTCTTGAGTCCATTGTAAATCCAACACTTGTTGAAATGGAGCCATAATAAAGGAATGAATGGTGGTGGCACAAACGAAGCATGACTGTTATCATTTGCTTGTGGAAGATGTAAGATTGTTCTGAAGTCCTCCAGAGTAATGTATGTCTCTTTTCTATCCAGCAAGAACTTGAGTCAATTCTTTGATCCGTCTTCTTTCAAAGTATGCCAGAACTGTGCCATATAAATCCACAGATAAACAGATGTTGATGCCTGCATGCTAATCATAACGGATGAATCATAATAATATTCATCAGAATCTGCTTCCTGATAGACATTGCAACATGCTCCCAAATCAACCTTCTTGTTTGCATCCATAAGGTCATATCCGCGTGTTTGGAGGACACAGTTCATCTGGATGAACATCAGCTGCATGTTGTTGTTGTGCCATGATGATAACTGAATGAAAAACAATTGAAGTGTTAGACATAAATAATTCTCTTGACATATTTGTCTTTTTCCTTCTCACTGTTTTTTATATGTTTTCTAGCAAATTCTTTTTAAACCACATATTTTGTATCAGTTTCTACTCATGTGCTCGTTCTTGATTTCAAACACAATGCCATACGCTTTATTCGAATTATTCTTTTGATATATCATTTTTATGTGTTTTGGCAATTCTTTTTCGAACACACTTTTGATTTGCTTTTTCGTGTATGGATTTAGCTCTCTCTTTCTGTTTTTAGAATATCCTCACCAGAAATTCTTTGTGACATGATACTCTTTCAAGAATGATGAAGATTTCTCTTTTGATTTTAATCAAGACTATTTTACTAAAAATTAAAGAGAAATCATTCAACTTCTTAAAATTGTTTTGTGAAAGAGTATCATTTTGACACAATAACAGATTTTGAGAACTTTTTTCAGAAATCTTTTGACAAAAACTTTCTTTATAATGATAACATAGAATCATATAATTACAAACACACAATTGAATGGACACTAAGTCACTTACTCCTCATTCTGTTCATTGCAGAAAACGGCCAAAACTGGACATGACTTAGTCCACTTAAACAACTACGAATAGATATATATGACCCACAACGTAGAATTCATAAAAACTTGATTTCTTTCTCAAAATTATTTAATGTTTTCACCACACATGAGAAACTGATCTTTTTGTTTCACAGACATTCAAGCATTAATCATTATAAGCATTAATCATCAAAATTATTTCTTTCTCAAAACAACTTCACGTTTCCACAAACGCATTTTTACTGAATTTTGACTTTTTGACACCACTGAGTTTGACTTTTTGACCCTTCCGATTTTAACTATTTGACTATTACTGAGTTTTACAAACTAGATAAACAACGATTTATTTTAACTTATGAAAAAACCAAAATTGATTCGTTGGATCTTAAGTGGATATGATGTGATTGATGTTGTGGTTTTGAATACAATAGACGTTCATGGGATTTTACAAGTTTATGATTAGAACCGATAAAAATTTAACAGGATTTTATAAAATCAATAGAAAACCGTGAATGATTTGATTCAAAATCAGCGGCAAATGGTTTAATTGTATAAAAACAGATAATTTTTTGGCTAGGGTTACAGCAGATTGTTCAAACTCGGTAATCTTAAATACTACCGAGTTTAAACTCGATAATGCAAACTCATGTATTATTCGAACCACAAATCATATCCACTTACGTTTGAGTAAGAAAAGTAGTTGTAATCGTTGTAATGAACTCGAAAGACTTTCGTTGATTTTCTACTCAAACTCGATAAGATGACTTGGTAAAAGAAAATTTAAAATGAAAAACATTTCTTCCTTTTATAGCCACCAAAAAAGATTCAGAAATTACACTTTCAGTCCCTTTAGTTTTACATTCTGAATTTTGATTTTGATTTTTCAAAAACTCCCCCTCGAGTAATGAAGTCATTTCAAAATTTGTTCACCTTTATCAAAAACTCCACCTTAGAATGAAATCATACTAAGCTCGTAGTCCAAAAATGAAGATGTTTGAGTTTTAAAATAAAAACTCCCCTTTGAAAATGTAACATTTTTCAATTTTAGTTTATTTGAGAGATCATTGTTTTTATTTTATCTTTGAAATGATGTATATGATTGAAAAATAATAAATTAAGTTAAAAAAAATTAATGTGACAAATCTTTTTGTATTTTTGTATTTTTCAATTTTTTCCTTTTGTTTTTGAAAATAAATTTACATGTTTTGATGTATGATCTTTTTTCAAAAAGATAACTTTGTCAGGCTTTCCAACTGTGTTGGAGTCATACATCTCATACCAATGCGATGAATTAGATACTCAAAGCGTTCTTTTAGAAGAGCTTTAGTAAATAGATTCGCAAGTTGGTATTCTGTCCCGACAAAGTAAATTTCCACAGTACCCTTCTCAACATGTTCTTTAATAAAATGATACCGGATGT
>BQNB010142731.1:0-17093 GCA_026074375.1 Tanacetum coccineum | reverse complement strand
TCGAGCTAGACTTTTGTCTTGTAACTTCGAGTGACCGAAGCTTCTTTGTTTGGGTCCATTTATGTGATCCTAACATTTTTACACTAAGTAAAAAAATGCTTAACTGTTTGGCGTTTTAAGAACAAATAAGCTAGTGAGAGTGAAAAATAAGCTAAAACAGATACTTAACTACACCTAATAAGCATATTTGAACAAAAATAAGCAACTAAAATAAGCTAGAAAGACAGATTCACTAAAAAGGATTTTTGACTTAAAATTTTAGACTAAAATGCAAATAAGCTCAAATAAGCTCTAACCTAAAGGAAATAAGCTAAATTGGAATAAAACTAACCTATTAAGCAAGACTAAACCTAAAATAAGCAAATGCAATAAGCAGATAAGCTTAAATAAGCAAATGAGCTTTTTGGCCAATACTATTAAGCAAACAGCCAAGAGGGGACTTTTTGAGCTTAATTTTAAGCTACAAAATAGATCCTTATGACTTAGCAACTTATAAGCCCTTAAAGCTTATCCAAAAATCTACTTAAATCAACAATCAGAAAGCAATTTGAAATTCAAATAAGCCTTTAAAAAGCTTAATGAAAAAGCTGTTTTTCAAAGAAAAGATTATGACAAAGACTAAACTAACAATGCAGGTTCAAAAAGATTTGTGCTCACTTGTTTTTAGACTCTATCAAACACCAAAACAACCTTACAATACCACTTTTGAAGATCTAAGCTTATAAGCTGACATGAAAGACTTAAGAAACACAGATTCAAATGACAAGTTATAGACTAAGATTTTGAAACTTAACACTTAAAAACTACTAACTACTGGATTTTAGGATCAATTTAAGTTAAACTAAAATGACTCAAGTGTCAAAACTCATTTTTGACCCATTTTCACCCATGAAAATAGTTAAACCAAACACCCCTTTAAACATATTTTTACCAATTTTAACTTGATAACTTGATTTTTTATGAACAAACCCTTAAGACCAGATTATAAATAACTTATAACCAACCCAATGAGCAAATTTTAACAACAGTTAAGCACTCAAATAAGCTGGAATAGATTATGCACTTTTATAAGCTAATATGAGACAGATTCTAAGAAAACTTAAACAAATGATTTGTAAACTACAAGATAAGCATAATAAGCATCAAACATCATATAAAAGCATAAATAAGCAAAGAATAAGCAGAGATAAGCAGTCTAATAAGCTAAATAGTAAATAAGCTAAAATTTTGAAAATGGAAACTTACAAAGGCCCTTGCTCAAACAGGGCAAAAAGCTTATAAATAAGCTAATCTACAAGCTTTAGCTTGTCAAAAGACAAGCTAGTAGTGTCCATAAGCCCTTCCATTTCTGGCTTATCATCCAAATAAGCTGTGGTATTTAAGGGTGATTTCTTTTTGTGAATTTTCTTTAATACTTAATAATTTTAGTTTGATTAATGAAAACAGCTTATGAGAGAGTTATATCAACGAATAGGGCTTAAGGGGATTGCCAGCGTGGCAATTGACTTCTTTGATGTGGGGTAAAGGTGGATTAATGGGTTTTGTTTATTTGTTGCAGGGGAAAAGGGAAGTGACAGGTGAATAGTGCCAAATTTTCTTTCAAAACAATACTGCACTCATACTTTTGAAGGGATTAAGTATAAAGGAACACACTTAATCATTTCGGTTTCATTTAACCTTTGGTTGTGTGAGAACCAATGATTTCAGTATAAATACTGCATGTGTTCAGATAGACTCATTAAAAGAGCCTTCTTGACAGGGTTTCCAGCTCAATGGCAGGTGTTACCTCTAACACAAATGTATTAGATACATGTTTGCTCACTGTTCTCTAAACCAGATGTCCGTAGACTAACACACTATGCAAATGATAGAATGGTAAAGAGTGAGTTAGATCAGTTACTATCTGAATAACTAAAAGCCATCAATTTATTTTTAGTATAGCCTTTGCCCATATGCTTCATTAGGCTCACTGGCAGACATAGGTTGATTTCAAGAAAAAGATTTTAAAAGACTTCCCAACTCAGGTGTAAACTTAGCATTAACCTTTGGCAAGTTATCCCTAAATCCTCTTTATCATTAATCAGCAGATTTTCCTCTAACAAACTCCACAATTGGTATCACCAAATCCAACCATACTGCTTTTCTTATCCTGCAAGTGTTAGTCTAAAACCAAGAAAACACAATCCAAAGCATTTTCTTCTTAACAGTATCAATTATTACTAACAGTTTTAACTAGCAGTCTTAAGTATAACTAACAGTACAAGTTATACTTAGCAGTACTAATTGATACAACTAATAGTACTAATCTGTTAGGATTAAAAGATTTTTTTTGAAGCTATTTGGAAGTTACTGATGCTAAGGTTAGAGTTACTGCTGCTAAGCATAACTTAGTGCTGTTAGTGATATTAGTGAAAAATATGCTAAGTAGTTAGTATTGTCAGTTACTACTGCTAATAGAAGTTTAAACTGCTCAGAGACTTAGAAGAAATACTACTAAGTAGTTAATATTGCTAGTATAAAAGTTACTACTATTAGTGTAACTTAGTACTGCTAGTATATGTTAGTACTGCTTGAGTAAAGTTACAACTGTTAGCATAAAGTTAGTACTGCTAGTGTAAGTTAGTACGGCTGATGAAGAATGAAGAAAAAATTATAAGTAGTTACTACTGCTTGTACACAGTTAGTGCTACTGGTATAAAAGTTAATGTTGCTGGTTACAACTACTGAAAGATTACAACTACTAGAAGAGTTTCTACTGTCAGACGGATAAAGACAAGAGAAAGGATAAAGATGAACATTTCTTATCAAGATTACTTACGGGATAAGTATGAGATATTTTTGTAACAGATACGTATAATTTATTTGTTTAGAAGATCATGATAACTTAGAAAAATATTAAAAGCCTGTTAGGACTCCTTGGTGTATAAAAGGAGGTCCTAGGGTATAGAGTTTGTAGTACTAAAATCGTATAATTCAGATATCTAGAAAAGTGTTAATTGTAGCTTCAAGGTTTTGTAAACCCTAACACTATTAAGAGTGTTCGTTTTATATTGAGGCTGAAAGTTTAATAAACTATTTGTTATTACTGCTTCATTGAAATTCTTCTTAGTGTCATTGACTAGATTCTGCATAGTCTTTGATATTCATAATCAAAGTTTCTGTCATAGTTGTTTTGGATTTATTCAATACAACTTCAGCTTATACAAGCTAAGCAAGATCTATTATATTGGGATCAACATAATCCTTTACAAAACATTACAAAGATACAAAGAGATTAAAACTTTAAGGATTTAGCATTCCAATACTTGCAACCAAGTACTAAAACCTTCCAACATCAAGGGCTTTTGTAAATAAGTCTGCAAAATTGTTATATGTGTGTATTTTAACCACTTGAATTAACTTTTTATTATTGCAGTCTCTTATAAAATGATGTCTAATCTCTATGTGTTTTGTTTTAGAGTGTAAAACAAGATTCTTAATAATACATATAGTACTGTTATTGTCAATATTAATCATGGTGTGCATAAAATTATACCCATAATCCAACATTTGATTATTAATCTAAAGTACTTGTCTACAGCAACTAGAAGCAGCCACATATTCAGCTTTAGTAGAGGAAGCGGCAACCACAGTTTGCTCTTGCACTGCCATGATATTAATTTGCACCCTAGTAACTGACAACCTCCTGTTGTAGACTTCCTATCCAAGCTTGCTCTAGCATAGTCACTATCAGACTATGCCACCAAGTCAAAGGAAGAATCTCTAGGATGCCAAAGGCCCAATTTAGGTTGGCCTTTTAGGTACCTAAAAATCCTTTTCACATCATGTAAGTGTAAAACCTTAGGTGTGACTTAGAATCTAGCACATGCACATACTGCAAACATAATGTCTGGTCTAGATAATGTAAGATACATTAATGATCCAATTATTGACCTGTAGAGGTGAACATCAACATCATCACCATCTGAGTCCTTGAGCAAAGGTTTTTTTGTATCCATTGGGGTGTTAGCTGTCCTGACATCTATGAAACTAAACTCCCTTAATATGTCAGCTAAATATTTATCCTGACTGATAAATATCCCATCTTCTTTCTGCTTCACTTGCAACCCTAAGAAGAAAGTGAGTTCTCCTATAGAACTCATCTGAAACTTGTCATGCATTAGTTTCTTAAACTCAATACACAACTCCTTTTTAGTAGATCCAAAAATGATATCATCCACATATATTTAAACTAGTAGAATATCACCTTTGACCTTTTTAATGAACAAAGTCTTGTCTATTGTCCCTCTTTGAAATCCATTTTCCAATAAATAGGTAGACAAAGTCTCATACCAGGCTCTAGGAGCTTGATATAGACCATATAATGACTTTTCTACCTTATAAACTCTGTCAAGGAACTCTGGATCTTCAAACCCTGGAGGTTGGAAAACATAGACTTCCTCTTCAATCTTGCCATATAAAAATGCACTCTTCACATCCATCTGGTAAACAACAAAGTTCATGATTGAGGCATAGGCTAAGAACAGCTTAATTTCTTCAATCCTAGCAACTAGAGCAAAAACCTCATCATAACAACTATACCTCTCTCATCTTTCTTGTTCTTGTAGACCCAATTTGTCCTAATGGCCCTCTTGCCATATGGTAAATCAACCAAAGTCAAAACCTTTTGCAATTTAAACTGTAGAAGCTCATCCTGCATTGCTTCTATCCATCTTGGATCTGTCAAAGCTTAAATCACCTTCTTAGGTTCTCCTTATGATAGAAAACAAGCAAATAGACAATTTTGAAAGTCTTTGTGGTTTGTTCTCCTCTGCATTTGAATTAAACTCATCAAACCATGTTCTTCAGAATTCTTAGTCATCCTTCTTGTTTGAGGTATTGGATGTAGATCTCTAATAATCTATTCAACTGAATGATCTTTGTGAACTCTTGTTGTTGCAATAGGACTGACAGGCATAAAAGACTCCAAATTATTCATATCTCCTCCTGCAACAAAGTCTTCATCATCATAAGCACCACCAAATATGCCAGTATCTTCCAAATTAGGCATCTTTGGATCATCTAGAGGATTAGCATTAAAATAAGATAACCCATCAATGTTAACAAGTGGACTAGAAGTATAAATATTGTTAGTGCTGTTAACATCAGCATCCTTTGTTCCAACAGTATTAACAGGAGAACTAACAACAGAAACATTGTTAGTGTTGTTAAGGTTAATTTCAGCTTCTTTCCCTTGAACAATCAACCTTTCAAATTCTCTTAAATTCTGATCATCCTTGTCATATTATTTTGCTGGATCCTCAGTGGTTTTCTTTTCAACATCATCAGCAACCTTATCATCTGAGCTCTTAAGACTTGAAGAGATAGGTGAATCAGGAGTCCATGATGGTAGCAGTATATACTCATGACTAGGTACTGTCTTCTTCCCAGCTTGACCTACATCTATACTTTCTTTGGTACCTACATTACCATTAGTTTGATTCCCTGCAACAACTGGCTTATAATTCATAGATTTTGTCAGTGTATCAATATCAAAAAGCCATTCTGGTCCACTCCCTGCAACATTAGGTTTATTTTCAAGAAAAGTAATGTGCAAGGTCTCTTCTACAATCATGGTTCTACTATTAAATACTATAAATGCTTTACTATTAACAGAGTACCCAACAAAGAATCCCTCATCAGCCTTCCCATCAAACTTAACTAGGTGATCTAAGGTGTTAAGAATAGTAATATGACACCTAAATGGTCTCATAAAGCTTATTATTGGTGGTTTACCATTAAAAAATTCATAAGGGGTCTTATTGTGAGGCTTAATTACCAATACCCCATTCTGTACATAACAAGCAGTATTAACTGCTTCAGCCCAAAAGGTAGTAGATAACTTTGAATCAGCTAGCATAGTCCTAGCAGCCTCTATTAGTGTTCTATTTTTCCTTTTAGCTACTCCATTTTGTTGTGGAGTCCTAGCAACACTAAATTCTCTCTTAATCCCTTTCATCTCACAGAACTGATTCATTTCCTTATTCTTAAATTCAGTTCCATTGTCACATCTGATTATTTTGACTCTGTGATTTATTTGATTTTCTATTCCTGTTATAAAAGCCTTAAGGATTCCACTGGTCTCATCCTTAGTTGCTAAAAATAAAACCCAACTAAATCTACTAAAGTCATCTGTGACAACTAGGCAGTACATCTTTTTCATTATACTCTTTACAAAAGTTGGACCAAATAAATCCATGTGCAACATTTGTAAAGGTTGGCTGATTGAGCTCACAGTTTTGGTCTTACAAGAGGCTTTATGTTGCTTTCCTTTCTGACAAGCAACACATGTATGATCATTTTCAAAAATCTTTGAAGGTAAACCTCTTACAAGATTTCCCCTCACAAGGTTGTTCATAATTTTGAAATTTATATGCCCCAGCCTCCTATGCCAAAGATTAGACTAATCTAATGTGGCCTTTGCAAAGAGACAAATTAAACCTCTTTGAGGAACAACATTCCTTAAATCAACACTGTACATGTTATCCTTTCTATGAACTTTAAGCAAAACATGATTCTCATCAGTTAACTTAAAGTCAGAAGACAGAACAACACATTCAGTGTTAGTAAAAAGGACACTGTTCTTCTTGTCACACATTTGTGAGACACAAAAAAGATTAAACTTAAGCTCCTTAACAAAGTACACATCTTCAAAATCCAATTTTCCTATCCTGATTTTACCTTTTCCAGTAATCTTACCTCCTTTGGAGGTTCCAGTCATTGTCTTTGACAAGACCAAGGTGGAATGCTATAATTGCCACAGAAGAGGTCATTTTGCTAGGGAATGCAGGGCACCTAAGAATCAAGACAGTAGAAATAGGAGACAACAAGAAAGACTGTGCCAGTTAAGGAAACTACTTCAAATGCGTTAGTATCTTAGTGTGATGGATTTGGGTATGATTAGAGTGACCATGCTGAAGAAGGACCTACCAATTTTGCACTTATGGCCTATACTTCTTCAAGTTCCTCAATCTCAGACACTGAGGTATCAACTTGTTCTAAAGCATGTTTAAAATATTATGAAACTCTCAAAGAACATTATGATAATCTGACAAAAGATTTTAATAAGTCTCAATTAAATGTAGGAGCTTATAAAGCAGGTCTAGAATCTGTAGAGGCTATAACAGATGTGTATAAAAAAGAATGAGGCTGTTTTTGAAGAGGACATAAAGATTTTAAAACTTGATATTATGTTGAGAGATAATGCACTAACAGAGCTTAGAAAGAAATTGAAAAGGCTGAAAAAGAAAGAGATGATTTAAAACTTACCTTAGAAAAGTTTGAAAATTCATCTAAGAATCTAAGCAAACTGTTAGATAGTCAAATATGTGATAAGTTCAAGTCTGGTGTGGGGTATGATAGTCAAGTGTTTGACAATCAAGTATTTAATAGTCAGGTGAATAACAGGTACAAAACAGGTGAAGGGTATCATGTTGTTCCCCCTCCCAATACTGGGAACTTCATGCCCCCCTAAACCTGATTTGGTACTTGCTGATAAGGATGAATATGTATTTAGTGAGTCAGCAACTAGTGTACCTTCAGCTGCAACTAGTGAAGTTAAGACTAGTGTGTCAAAACCTAAGTCTGTTAACGAACCACTTATGGAAGACTGGATATCTGACAGTGAGAATGAGAATGAGACGAAGTCTAAGTCTGGACAGAGAAAACCTAGTAATGCTAAAGTAGAATTTGTTAAATCTTATGAGCATGTGAAATCACCTAGGGAGTCCGTTTAGAAGGTAGAGAACAATAAGCAAGCTAAATACCCTAGGAAAAATAGTCAAAGTCATAGAGGTAACAAGAGAAACTAGAATAATTTGATGACTCAGAAATTAGGAAGTAATTTTGAGTTTAAAAATAAAGCTTGCTATGTATGTGGCAGTTTTAACCATTTGATCAAAGACTGTGATTTTTATGAAAAGAAAATGGTGGAAAAACCTGTCTGGAACAATGCTAGAGCAGTCTTAATGAAATCTGGCTTTAAAACACTTAATACTGCTAGGCAAAAGCTCTTCGAAGTAGCAGGCAGTATCAATGAATACTTCCTGACATTAATAATGCTACACAAGACCAACAGTGAATAATGCAAGACCAACATCAAATGTATTTAATAGAGCACATTCACATGTTAGAAGGCCCTTTAACAAGTATACAACAAATAAAAACAGTAATTTTAATGAAAAAGTTAATACTGTTAGGGAAAATGTTACTATTGTTGGGCTAAAAGTAGTAGTAAGTGATAATAAGGGAAATGATGCTAATGCTGTTAAGGTCTTAGCATATTGGGTTTGGAGACCAAAACATAAAGTTTTAGACCATGTCCCAAAAAAATGGTGCATCAATGTCCTTTAAAAGATTTGACTATGTTGATGCACAAGGCAGGTCTAAGTCTGTAATGGCTTAGGTCCCTAAAAGAGCCTGATTTTCTTACTTTTTGTGCAGGGCAATCCACAGCTAGAGTTGCAGGAAAAAGGAGTCATTGACAGTAGGTTGCTCTAAGCACTGACTGGAAACAAGTCCTACCTCTCAGATTATGAAGAAATTGATGGTGGATTTGTTGCCTTTGGTGGAAACCCCAAAGGAGGTAAGATTACTGGAAAAGGTAAAATCAGGACAAGAAAATTAGATTTTGAAGATGTGTACTTTGTTAAGGAGCTTAAGTTTAACCTTTTTAGTGTCTCACAAATGTGTGACAAGAAGAACAGTGTTCTTTTTACAGACACTGAATGTGTTGTTTTGTCTCCTGACTTTAAGCTACTTGATGAAAGTCAAGTCTTGCTTAGAGTTCCCAGAAAGAACAACATGTACAGTGTTGACTTAAAGAATGTTGTTCCTTCAGGAGGTCTAACTTGTCTCTTTGCAAAGGCTACATTAGATGAATCTAATCTTTGGCATAGGAGGCTTGGGCATATAAATTTCAAAACTATGAACAAACTTGTGAGGGGAAATCTTGTAAGAGGTTTACCTTCAAAGATTTTTGAAAATGATCATACATGTGTTGCTTGTCAGAAAGGAAAGCAACATAAAGCCTCTTGTAAGACCAAAACTGTGAGCTCAATCAGCCAACCTTTACAAATGTTGAACATGGATTTATTTGGTCAAACTTTTGTAAAGAGTATAATGAAAAAGATGTACTATCTAGTTGTCACAGATGGCTTTAGTAGATTTAGTTGGGTTTTCTTTTTAGCAACTAAGGATGAGACCAGTGGAATCCTTAAGGCTTTTATAACAAGAACAGAAAATCAAATAAATCACAAAGTCATAATAATCAGATGTGACAATGGAACTGAATTTAAGAATAAGGAAATGAATCAGTTCTGTGAGATGAAAGGGATTAAGAGAGAATTTAGTGTTGCTAGGACTCCATAACAAAATGGAGTAGCTAAAAGGAAAAATAGAACACTAATAGAGGCTGCTAGGACTATGCGAGCTGATTCAAAGTTACCTACTACCTTTTGGGCTGATGCAGTTAATACTGCTTGTTATGTATAGAATAGGGTATTGGTAATTAAGCCTCACAACAAGACCCCTTATGAACCTTTTAATGGTAGACCACCAACAATAAGCTTTATAAGACCATTTGGGTGTCCTGTTACTATTCTTAACACCTTAGATCACCTAGGTAAGTTTGATGGGAAGGCTGATGAAGGATTCTTTGTTGGGTACTCTGTTAATAGTAAAGCATTTAGAGTATTTAACAATAGAACCAGGATAGTAGAGGAGACCTTGCACATTACTTTTCTTAAAAATAAACCTAATGTTGCAGGGAGTGGACCAGAATGGCTTTTGATATTGATACACTAACAAAATCTATGAATTATAAGCCAGTTGTTATAGGGAATCAAACTAATGGTAATGCTGGTACCAAAGAAAGTATAGATGCAGGTCAAGTTGGGAAGAAGACAGTACCTAGTCATGAGTATATACTGCTACCATTATGGACTCCTGATTCACCTATCTCTTTAAGTCTTAAGAGCTCAGATGATAAGGTTGCTGATGATGTTGAAAAAAAACTACTGAGGATCCAGCAAAAGAAGATGACAAGGATGATTAAGATTTAAGAGAATTTAAAAGGTTGATTGTTTAAGGGAAAGAAGCTGAAATTAACATTAACAACACTAACAATGTTTCTGCTGTTAGTTCTCCTGTTAATACTGTTGGAACAAAGGATGCTAATGTTAAAAACACTAACAGTATTTATACTGCTAGTCCACTTGTTAACTTTGATGGGTTATCTTATTTTAATGCTAATCCTCAAGATGATTCAAAGATGCCTATTTTGGAAGATACTGGCATATTTGGTGGTGCTTATGATGATGAAGACTTTGTTGTAGGAGGAGACATGAATAATCTGGAGTCTTCTATGCCTGTCAGTCCTATTGCAACAACAAGAGTTCATAAAGATCATCCAGTTGAACAGATTATTAGAGATCTACATTCAGCACCTCAAATAAGAAGGATGACCAAGAATTATGAAGAACATGGTTTGATGAGTTTAATTCAAAAGCAGAGGAGAACAAACCATAAAGACTTTCAAAAGTATCTATTTGCTTGTTTTCTATCACAAGTAGAACCCAAGAAGGTGATTCAAGCTTTGACAAATCCAAGCTGGATAGAAGCAATGCAAGATGAGCTTCTACAGTTTAAATTGTAGAAGGTTTGGACTTTGGTTGATTTACCATATGGCAAGAGGGCCATTGGGACAAAATGGGTCTACATGAACAAGAATGATGAGAGAGGTATTATTGTTAGAAACAAAGCAAGGCTGGTTGCACATGGTTACACTCAAGTAGAGGGAAGAGATTATGATGAGGTTTTTGCTCCAGTTGCTAGGATTGAAGCAATTAGGCTATTCTTAGCCTATGTCTCATTCATGAACTTTGTTGTTTACAAGAGGGATGTGAAGAGTGCATTTTTCTATGGCAAGATTGAAGAGGAAGTCTAAGTTTGCCAACCTCTAAGGTTTGAAGATCCAGAGTTCCCTGATAGAGTTTATAAGGTAGAAAAGGCATTATATGGTCTACATCAAGCTCCTAGAGCCTAGAATGAGA
Source organism: Tanacetum coccineum (assembly GCA_026074375.1). Classification (NCBI taxonomy): domain Eukaryota; kingdom Viridiplantae; phylum Streptophyta; class Magnoliopsida; order Asterales; family Asteraceae; genus Tanacetum; species Tanacetum coccineum. Next base: position 6,003 of record BQNB010142731.1, on the reverse strand, counting down.
CTTTGTTTACCTATTTATTAGAAAATGGATTTCAAAGAGGGACAATAGACAAGACTTTGTTCATTAAAAAGGTTAAAGGTGATATTCTACTAGTTCAAATATATGTAGATGATATCATTTTTGGATCTACTAAGAAGGAGTTATGTACTGAGTTTGAGAAATTGATGCACAAGAAGTTCCAGATGAGTTCTGTTAGGAATTATAGATTTGATGAGACAAAAGAAACAAGTAATGAAACAAAAGGATCAAAATCGTCATTAAAGAATTCTACAAGATGTAGGAGAAATATGAAGATTCTGGAAGATCTCCTTAATGAAGATAAAGATTCAAAAGATAAACTTAAATGTTTAAAAGATTTTATTTGTTCTTATCCTTTGTAAAACCTAATATCTCTAGTATATAAAGAGATATAGGTCGTATGTTTTATATGTACACAAAAAGGAAAACGTGTGTGTGTATCTTTAGAGATATAGACGTCTAGTTTGTGTGGTGTAGCCTCAAGGTAATTAAGGTTTCCTTAATCCCTGTTGCAGGTGGTAATCGATCTATACTGATCATATAGATTTGAGGCTTGGTGGAAACGTTTAGTAATAAAACCTTATTCAAATAACATTGATGTTCTTTATTTAATTCTGCTGTGCATATTGTTGTCATTGTTATTGTTAATCCTAGATATAAGTTCTAATCAAACTGAGCTTAAATGATCTAATTAAATCTATCAGACTCCACAATTGGTATCAGAGCCATGGGGCTCTTGATCTAGGATCTACAAGGTGCGTTTGATGTCAATTTTATAAAGAAAAGAAGGTTCAAGTTTTCTGTTTTGGGTACTAGTCACATTCGGAAGCAAGTTTTTGTGTATAAACGACATCAAGGGAAGGGAAACAAGTGTTTCTTGGGTCGATAACAATGTTGATTTACCAACCCTAATCTGTCCTTGGTTAATACTACTGGTTTGTGATTAGTACTGCTTCTAGTCTATTTTAATACTGCCAGTTATCATGGGTTCGTTAACACTGCTGCTAATGGTATTAATGTTTGGTTCTTGGTTAAAAGAAGAATTAGCAGACATCAACATGTTTTAATTGACAAAGAAACAGCAGTTGAAATTTTAGTACTGCTTGATTTAAAGGGAAGAATTAGTACTGCTGGCTATGAAGTTAGTACTGCCAGCTTTATACTTAGTACTACTTATGAGTACTTAGTACTGTTCTTCATACATTAGTACTGCCAGTTGTATGTTTATACTGCCAATGGCAGTTAATACTGCTAGCCTTATCTTTGAAGGTTAGTGTTGCTGCTTATGATTATTAGTGCTGCTTATGTAAGTTAGTGCTGCCAGGAGACGCTAATGCTGCTAGTGTATACTTAGTGCTGCTAGTATATTTTTAATGCTGCCAGTATTAAGTTTCTGCTGCTAGGGTAAATTTAAGCAGCTACTACTATTCAATTAAAAGTAGTTACTACTGCTTGGGCTTAAAAGATACTACTACTAGCTGGGTTCCATATTGGATAACACACACAGGATTGGATCTCGGTTGGAACAGGATTTTAAATGTTATATGGCAATTTCTGGATTCATTGGATTAATTGGTTACGAAGAAGATTGTTATCACTTATTTAGAGTTGAAGTAGGGTTTCACAGGTTTGTGTCTTATCATATCTCAAATGGCTTACAACATTTGGAGGTAACTTGTTTGTGTTTTCAATGTTGTGACGAAGACTTGACAAATCTAGCAAAGGTGTGTGATTTACAAACTTATGGTGCTTAATGCTCACATTTGCTATCACTTTGGTTATGTGTCTCATAGAAGATGAGGATTTTTCTCAAGAGATTGCGGTCTACTTATATTTCACAGATTTATTTATAAGTTTGACGTCATGTGGATAGTACAAGATATAAGACACAAGTTTGGGTTATTCTACTTCTACATCAAGTTGGTTATTGTAACACCCCCAAATTGGGTCGCAGCGGAATAAGGGTCCGGGGCGTGTTACTTCAAGATCAATAGCACAAGATATATAAGAACGACACAAAAAGTCGTTTAAAATGATACATTGGATTTAATTGAAAGACTTAATACAAAAGCATATAGCTTTACTTGTTCATTGTTGAATATTACAAAAGTTGACAATACATTTCCCAAAATATGATGCACCTAAATCTTTAAGCGTGCAATCCAAAATATAACCCAATGCATCCCTGGCATCCCATGCCTATTGACCTCCTGAAAACATTGCTTAAAAACGTCAACAAAATTGTTGGTGAATTCATAGGTTTGATAAATCAAAATATTTAGGACGCAAGACATTTCCCGTGAGTAATGCAACACATGCCACACATCACAAAACAAGATTACATTTACACTAAGCTCTGTACACTGAAAGCTCGACGATCTTTCTTCAATTAAACTATATATTACCCAATCACCCCACATCCCACCCCCCCCCCCCAATTCGCTGCCGATTAGATGTTCAACCCGAAAACATCCCAAAATTCGACAATACTATATAACTTCGATCTCGTGATAGCAATCACCCGAAAGGGGGGGAGGACCATTTCCGCATAGATCTATTAAAATAACATACGAGGCTCACATAATGTAATTCCCTAACTACATCCTATGCAATGACAGTTCAGTGATAATAGGGCTTAACTTGGTTATCGCTACTTAGGCAAACATGGTAATCAATCTTGCGTCCAATTTAATAAAACAAAGCATGTTTTCCACCCCATAATTTTATAAATCAATGAGAATCAGTAAAAATGTGGGGCTATGAACTCACCTTGAGTTCAGATAATCCGAATATCGCAGATAAAGCGTCACGTAAAAGATCGAATGCAACCTAAATTATCATAGGTCGTATAAGTACCGAGTACTTGAATATAATCTTATAGTTGTTACATCGTACTATCATTCGGGCTATCATAATTTAAGAGGTCATGACATGACGTTCGAGGAGTTAGGACACTTTAAATCGTAAATCAACACCGTCGATACGCCATCCATAAGGCCTCATAATGAAACTCCTAGTAAAAAGTACTTTGATAACTCGCCTATAATTCTAACATAGTTCAATCACCACTAATGGTTTTGGTAAAATTGTGTTTAATAAGAAAAAACGTTATAATTAATCGTTTTAGTAAATTAAGCATAACTTTGCGTTTTAAGCCCGATTTTGGACGTTTCTTATCTTATGCCCATCTTTTCTAATATGACAAGTTATCAAATTTGACATTGTTCGATATTATTGACCCTCTAGTGAACGTAACTTTTATTACTGTTCACATCAGACGTGGACTTTTATTTTAAATTTGTTATTCGTTGTCGTAAAACCCGTAAATGTCCGTATTTCTTAGTTATATTTCGTTTTTTAACGATTCTTTCGAGGAACGATCTCATTTTGAAAGTTCTATAATTTTATGAGTTTACAAAAATATAACTTTCTGTCATGAATATAACATTATAAAAATAGTTTTTATAAAAGTATTAATTGTCGAAAACTCCGCGAAATTCATAACACGTTCGTTTATTATTGAAAAATTACATTCCTTTATCATTTTGGAATCCTAAAATATGTATTATTTTATTAAAAATAACAAACTTGCTGTTTGAATAATTTTTATAAAAAGTTTATTTATAAAAAATTCATTTATAAATCCGTTTATTTATTCGTATAACTTGTGTTTACAATAACTTTTTTCGTTATTTATCCGTTATGACAAGTTTCTTACTGTTTTCGTAATCGTCGTGAAATGTATTTATCTTTAACACATAAAATAAGTATATTCCTTAAAATCATATAAATGAAAAGTTAAGGGCTTAAGATAACCTTAATGAGATGATGTAGGATGATGAAAAATAAGTGCTAAACCCTTTGTTTAGACTTTAAACCCAAGATTATAACCAAGAAAACCCTAGTTTTTCCCATAAGAAAACTCTAATCTTTGATTTCTTGCTTCAATACTTGGTAGATAATTAATCAAGGAGCGTTCAAAATACTTGAGGTAATCTAGATATGAATGAGAGTGTAAATGTAAATAGGTTATATAGAATTTTTTATGGATAGTTTGAAGGGGAGGGTGACTGTGGCTTTTTATACGAGAAAAAGGGAAAGTTGTTTTGATTTTTATTCAAAGGAATGCAATGTGTGATTAAGTCTTCAAGTGTGAAAAGAAATATATGTATATAAGCTAGTAAATACCAAGACCAAGTGGTCAATGGACCAAAGGGGAGGGGGGGGGGGAGAAAACGTGGGACAAAGGGTAGGGAAACAAGGGAAGAGGGTTAAAGGCATTCTGGTCAAAGTCTGGTCTTTGGGGTCAAAGAGACAAAGGCATGGCTTAGGTTATAGAATGCAAGATTGATGGTACATGACCAAATTTGGTGAAAACTTTCTTATTTTCTGCATATAACTCATTAATTTCGGCATAAATAAGATATACATGATATAATATTGTAGTTTTTATGTATTTGGGTATAAAGGGTAATTGTTAAGCGTAAAAAGTTTTGGTGGCTCCGGGAGTGCCTAAACGTAATTTGACGCGAAACGTATACACTTAACGTAATCCAATAAAAATAAAAGAACAATGACCATAATTATACTCAAATAATTATTTTTAATACTTTATTTGATGCCAACAGCTTAATTGATTGATGCCCGTTAACAATAAACGCTAATTTTTAGATTACGCGATTTAGCTTAAACATTATGATTTAACAAATGCGTACAATACAAAAGGTGTCATTGCGATTTATCGACGTCGTCAATTACTTGAAAACACAGGGTGTTATATACTTCCCCCCTTTAAAGCGATCCTTGTCCCTCATAGGCTCACATGCCAGCACTTGACGATGTGTGGTCTTGATGAAAAGAGGTGTGGGTATCTCTGACACTAAAAATAAATAGTAGATTTATCGACGTCGTCAATGACTTGAAAACACAGGGTGTTATAGACTTCCCCTGTTAAACGAGCCTTGTCCTCAAGGCTCACGATGCATCACTTGACGACGGTGTGGTCTTGGTGAAGAGGTGTGGATATTTTTTCTTGAATTGGTCTTTTCGTTCCCACGTGAACTCAAGACCTCTCTTGGAGTTCCACCGAACTTTAACTAATGGGATCCGACTCCGCTTCAATCATTTAACTTCACGGCCTACTATTTCTAATGGTTCCTCAAGAAAATGAAGCTTGTCATCAAGATGAAGTCCATCCAACAGAACGGCTAATGGTTCATCGGCATGACACTTTTTCAGGTTGGACACATGGAATGTATTATGAACTCTGCTCAGCTCTTCAGGAAGCTCGAGCTTGTAAGCAACCTCTCCGACCTTTTCTAACACCTTGAAAGGTCCAACATACCTGGGGTTTAACTTCCCCCGTTTGCCAAAACGTACGACCCCTTTCCAAGGCGAAACTTTAAGCATAACTTTATCCCCGACTTGGAATTCCATTGGTTTATGCTTCAAGTCAGCGTAACTCTTCTGTCGATCACGAGCGGCTTGCATCCTTTGCTTGATCTGGACGATTTTCTCAGTGGTCTCTTGAATCAGTTCTGGACCAAGGATTTGAGCTTCTCCAACTTTAGTCCAACAAACAGGTGAACGACACTTTCGACCATAAAGTGCTTCAAATGGTGCGGCCTTGATGCTGGCGTGATAGCTATTGTTATATGAGAACTCGACTAATGGCAAATGGTTAACCCAGCCCTTTCCAAAGTCGATTGCACAAGCACGCAGCATATCCTCGAGAGTTTGAATGGTCCTCTCGCTTTGCCCGTCTATTTGTGGATGTTACGTAGTACTCATATCCAAATTAGTACCCAAAGCGTTCTGAAGTGACCTCCATAAATTTGATGCGAATCTCGGGTCACGATCGCAAATGATTGAGACGGGTATTCCATGCCTCGTGACCACTCTCATTGGTGTGAAGATCGCAGACTTAGTGAGTCGGTCAACGATCACCCAAATTGTGTCATAGCCTTGAGACGTCTTAGGAAGCTT
>BQNB010142730.1:0-17093 GCA_026074375.1 Tanacetum coccineum | reverse complement strand
CCATTTCATCAAGAGTTCAATACAGGAAATGATGATGTATCTCATGTTAGAGAGGCAACAGATGTTGATGAACGATTATGGAATCCATCTGGCTCTCGAACTCCTGATCAAGAATGGAACCAAACAAAGATGGTTGACGACTCACCTTCTCAACAGTAGATGACTAAGTTGGCACAAGCTTTAGGCACAACATCCTCATTTAATGAGTTTCTAGCTACTCCCATCGATTTCTCTGCTTTTATGTTGAATTGGATCAACATTTAACATCTAACTCAAGATCTGTTGACCGGTCCCACACATGATCTCATCAAAGGCACGTGCAAGAGTGTTGTAGAGTTAGAATACCATCTGGAAGAAGTATTCAAAGCTGCCAATGATCAGTTAGATTGGCATAATCCTAAAGGAAGACCGTATCCCCATGATCTTAGCAAGCCACTTCCTTTAATTCCGAATGCACGAGGTCGTCAAATCATCTCTTATGATCACTTCATCAACAATGATCTCGAATATCTAAAAGAAGGAAGCTCAAGTCGCAAATACACAACTTTAATTACCAAGACAAAGGCTGCTGATTACGGTCATATTAAATGGATTGAAGACAAGATTCCTAGAAGTACATGGAGTGAGGCACAAGTCATCTACGATAAACACGCCTACTAAGGAACATATCACTGGGGACCTAAACGTCAGAGATTCTATGGATATGCTACTAACATGGAAACTTCGAAAGACGTCTATTCAAAACACAGGATTATTACTGTTACAAGTCTCAAGATCATGGAATTCTTTGGTTACAAACATTTGGAAGAGATCACAGTTCAAAGACAAGATGATAAGCTCTACAAGTTTCGAGAAGGCGACTTCAAAAGACTTAGTCGCAAAGATATTAAAGATATGTTACTTCTTCTTGTGTTACTTCTTTTTGTTCATGGAAAGCTGACGAATCTCAGTATAAATGAACGGTTTACACTTAATGTGGCTTTAAGAATGTACACAAGACGCATTGTAATTCAAGAACGTGTGGAGGATCTACAACTGGCAGTTGAAAGCTATTAAAAGAAGATAAACCTCACCAAACCTGACACATACCGTTCAGACATCAGTAAAAAGACTCCATACACTACTTACCGTGATATCCAAGGCATTATCTATCGAGATGACATGAACAGAAATCGTTTGATGCGCACCGATGAACTTTACAAGTTTAGCGACGGCACACTTAACCATGTTCGCACCAGTCTCAATGATATTGCTACTGGGATTCAAATGGAGTATTTGCTGAAGAGAAAGTGGTCAAAACAAGACAAGCTGAGAGCCCAAGTGATGATTAAAGCCATTGTTAAGAAACTCAAAGATAGGAGGTTGATGTGAAGTCTTGAAAAGTTTATTGGTGGAAGACCTTACAGAGGAGACCTTCGGCTACTACAAAGGACTATATGATTCTATCATATGATGTCCTTATCATTCAGGTCAAATCTTGTAAATAATAAAACTTGTGAATATATTAATATGTAGTGTAGACTTATGGTGATAATAAGGAGTGCTCGAGTATAAAGTTTTCATGAATTTCTTAGTAAATTCAAAAAAATTCAAATTTTTGTACTCAACACTATCTTATATACCCTCATAAATTGAGGGGGAGCATTAAAATGTTCCTCATAGATAGTATATAACATTTTTTTCCCTGAAAGGTTAATCAATTGATATCCAAAATATCAAGGGGTTACATCTTGGATAAGGGGAGAAAATGTGATTAACCTAGATCTAACTTATATTAAAAGATGTGATAAAATAAAATGGACTTAATGCACTCCACACCTAGCATGTGCTATGATTACGATGCATATGTTAAGGGGGAGCTTTTAGTGATAATGAAAAACTCTCAAAGTGTAAATCTTTTTGATATTTATATCAAACACTTTGATTGAATTTTCAATGGTTTTGAAGGATTGTGATGGAATACCCAAAAGACCGGCCATGTTCTTAAATTTATGGAGATATAAGGTGGTTAGGCATAGGTATTCAAATCCCATGATCCAGCCAGAACCGGAGGGATCTACCCAGGGATATCCACTAGTTAGTGTAGAAGTCCTTAGGTATGATAAAAGGAGTAAAGTGAGATTAAGGGAAGAATGCCGACTGAGATGGAGCTAACACTGGAACAAACCCAACAAGGTGTTAGTTATGAAGTCTCAGTAAGCATTGAAGGGGTTGAAGAATGAAAAAGAAATGTAAGGATAAAGGGTGTAAAGAAAGAAGCCCTCCATACACTTAGGCAGAAACCGGGTCAATACATAAACTATCGGAAACACTAAGGTGTTGTCTGACATTGAAGACTGTCATGGACCCAGTGACGCTATGCACAACCCTCCCTAGCCACTCAAGGTCTCTCAAAAGACTCTTGTTTCATTTCTTACGGAGATTACACGCATTTCTATTGACTTTCTCACTCCGAGTTAGTTGATATTGAAAAGGTGGCAGTCTGCTCCAGCCTCCGATCACTAAAATCAAAGTGCACTATTGAGTCTAGAGCCAAAAGAGATCATCCATAAATCTCATTAGGACACTTGTCAAATTTTGCTTGCTAAGTCACACAATGTGAATTACAAGATATATATTAAGAGTCCTACGCATTATCCTTGTGATTTTGCCAGAACATCAGAGTGAATTCATTCACAATGAAGATGGAAATCCTGCTTGAGCCAACATCAAACAAGCTCATGGTAGGTAACTTGTGCGATTCTATATGAATCAAACTTGTGACAACTAGAAAGAAACAATGGTGCGATTCTATAAGAATCAAACTTGTTCCAGGATATGAATTGACGATTGATGATGAATTTTTGAAATGATTAACACTCTCGATGTGTCACAAAACCACTTTAGCAAGTGACACGTTGATTGATTTTCAAATCGATTTTTCTATTTCAATCGGTGAGATAGTAACTCACTGGTTCACTCTTATCATGCTGTCTGCTTTCTGGAGAGTTCCGTATATGAGTACTACTGAGTCTTTGATGAATCTAATGCAAATGTGTTAGAAAGATTCTAGACTTCAGCTGGAAATCTTGTCAAGGAGATTCTTCTTAAATTGAATCTACTTGATCACAGGTCGATCCTCACGGATTCGAAGGTTACTCCAACCAAACACGGACGAATGACAAAGCCATATTTGTCCCCCCGCTTTATTGCTAACTGTTTTAATGCAGGATACTTAAAGATGGTGGTAAAGGTACCTGATTCCAGCTGACTCACAAGATTCACAACCACATGCTCATACCCGACCGAAAAACATAAAGACATCATGAAAGCTCAAGTACATGTTTCAAGATTTCTGTTACTCTGATACCGTACGTCTTTCTTGAAGTGACAAAGTATTAAAGTCAAAGAATTTCAAAGTTTTCGTCACTCTGATACCGAACGTCTTTCTTGAAGTGACAAAGTGTTAAAGTTAAAGAATTTCAAGAAAGATGCAACATTAAAACTTTCCAAGTGAACAAATCAAGAATGGTATGAGAATGTCGGTCCAGAAGTCACAAGATCACAAGATGACAAAGTCACAAGATGGCGAAACGAGATTATACTTGGTTGATGATCCCACAATGCTCAAGATCACATCTCCACTTACAAGTAAAGATAAAGGAACAAGCTCGAGCCTAAAGTCAAAGATTACTACAACATATTCACAAGAGAAAGTCAAGTTTACGAGCTGAAGACTAAGAGATATAGCATAGTATGCTAGCTTAAATTTTGAAAAATGGAGTGACCTCCCTTAGGGGGAGATTGTTGGAAACAATAAAAGTATCGGTCACTTCCAAGTTGTAATAGTCTTAGCCCGTAGTCTGTTATATGATTAATCTAGTAAGCTTGTCTGGCCCAAGGCCCGTGGAAAGCCCGTTAAGGCCCATGACCGGCCATGTATATAGTATATATACCCTCTCCATGCCTTGGAGAGGGTGGTTGGTTGTTTCATTTGCTCATTTCACACATATAATTATTATCTTCCATTCCATGTTACTTTCTCTCTCTAGAAACTTTCCAACCTACTTCACTCTCTAGGTCTTGCATAATATCAAAGATTACTAGTATTCTTCAGATATAAGCTGGATAAGCTTTAAAAAGCATATAAGCTTTTTGGCCCAAAACTGTCAACCAAATAGCCATAGGGACATTTTCTAGCTTATTTTTAAGCTAGTAAATGGATCCGTATGGCTTAATGGCTTATATACAATTAAAGCTTGCCTTATAAGCTTCAATAATCAGCAATCAAAAAGGAATTTGAAATTCAACTAAGCCATGAAAAAGCTTAATGAAAAAGGCCACTTTCAAAATTTTACTCTTTTTGGTTTTCATTCAAAAGACAAATAGCTTTTTGCAGCCCTACTTTAGACTATTAAAATAAGTTTAAAATTAGAAAATAAGCTAAAACAGATTAAATTTAGACTACAAACTACTTGTGCACTGAATATCAGACCCTAAAACTTATGTTAACTAAGCTAGATTTGCTTATGAAAAATGGACTTTGAACTTGAAAAATGTACTTGAGAATTATGACAGAAATGACTAAAACCAAATGCATTCTAAAACTCACTCATTACTACTGCATTATTAGTTATAAACAACCATGAAAACACACCAAACAGTACATAATCAAAACCTAGTCAAATAAGCTGGATTGAAAAACCAAATTACCACAGATTCAACCCATGGTTACACTAAACCTTAATTTTGATTTTTAGCATTTAAAAACTTAAAACAAATGACTAAAAGACTTATAAAAAGCTAGTTAAAACTGACTTAAAAAACAAAAACAACTTTTCACCTAGTTTGACCCGTTTTGAATCCTTGACCCAAACACCCCTTTAAATCATAAAAATTAATTTTAAGCTAGGAATAGGGCCAAATAAGCATAGAAAAGTAAAAACAGATGGAGTAAAAGACAAACAAGCAAGAAACTGAAGAGAATAAGCATTAATCAATAAGCTACCCTAATAAGCAAACATGACTAAAAATGGACAGAATTTAAGCAATCTCAAACTAATCACTTTTAAGCAAAAACTTAAGCATGAAAAACATTCGAATAGATATAATAAGCTATATTAAGCATAAATAAGCACACAATAAGCATAATTAAGCAGTTAATAATCAAATGCATAAAAAATAAGCAAAACTGAAAAAGAAACTTACAAGGGTCCTTTAGCTTTTGGATAAGAACTTAGCACCCAAAACAAGTATCTAACTTATCCTAATGCTTACCAATAAGCTCTAAACCACCATAAGCCATCCAGTATTGCTTACCATCCAAAGTACCAATTCCATTAAGCATAGGTAATTCTTTTGGGTGAGTGAATGTAACAGTAACAACATGAACTTATGAAAAATTTTGCAGGTTTAAGAAGCTTTTAAGAGCTTATAGAAACAGATTTGAAAACAATTTAAACAATAAAAAGCATAAAAGTAAAACAGAGCAATCATAAAACATTAAAACTGAAACTTCATTAAAACTTTTAAAAGATTACAAGGCTTAAAAAAGGGTACATTAAAGTAAATAAGACTGGAAAATAAAGCTAAAACTACTCTTAAATTACATTCAAAACTAGACTCTTTTACAATGGAAAATAAGCCTATATATAGCCGAATAAGTTGACATATGTGTGCTTGTTGTGTTTGTTGTGTGAGAGCTTCAAAGTCTTTAATCTTGGCCTTCCATTCCATCTTGTTCCCCAAGAAATGCCGTCTGAGCCCTTCATCTTAGTTTTTCTTCATCAACGAATGGGAAATCAAAGGATTGCTAAGGTGGAGTTGTAGTGTTATGGGGTAGGGTTTTGTTGTGGGGTTCATTTGGGGAAGAGGGTGAGAGTGACAGGTGAAGGGCCAGGGATGGTTGAATAGTGTGGGGGAGGGGGGAGGGAATTAGCGGGGAAAAGGATTTTGTTAATTAGGTTTTGAGCAGGGTAACAGGGAAAGGGGTTTGTTAGGTTTAGGGACTAGGGGTGTAAATATGTTTAAGGTGTAGGGGGTAAGCATGTTAGTCTTAAGGACTAACAGTGTTAGTCCTTGAGGACTAACAATGCAAACAGTTTAGTGGTGTTGTGGGCTAATGGGGTTAGGTTTGTTTGGGCCTAGTTAATTGGTTTTGGGCTTATACTTGGGTCGGATTGGTTATAATTGGACTTTGGGCTTTTTTTATCATTTAAGACTTGTACAATAAGCTTAATGGGCTGACCCGGCCCATTAATTTGGGTGCGGGTTAGTCCATTAAGATTTCTTCGGTTTCGTCTTTGGCTTTGACTTATTGACTTTTTGGGTTGACTTTGATTTTGACTTTGACTTTTTCGCGCTTTTTCATTCCGTGCATGGTTTTGTCCGTTTTGCTTCGTTTTTGTCCTTTTTTTGAATATCCGTTACCTGTACAACACAAATAGCAAAACAAGCATATATTTGGTATTTTATGTCCGTTTTTGGTCATTTAGGCTCGTTTTTAAAGGTAAAAGGTATGTGTAATTAAGCACATACCAATGCACCTGGCCGCTGCATTATGTATGTTCACAAGACGTATTGTAATCTAGAAGATGAGTGAATGGATCTTTCAACCTGGTGTCGAGGAGCTACAAAGAAGATCAAACATATCCAAGCCAAGAACACGTAAAAAAGACCTCTCCTAAAGAACACCATATACCACTCTCTTAGATCCTCAAGGAGTCATTTATGAAGATAAGCTGAACAGAAAGATATTGATGCATTCTGATGAGCTCTACAAGTTTAGTGATGGTACACTCCAATCAGTTCAAGATATTCTTCATGACATGGCTACCAATTTGAGGATGGGGTATAACAAAGCCATGCCAAAGAGAAGATGGAGTCACTTAGACAAGACACGGTCTCACATCATGGTAAAAGAAATTGGTCGTCAGTTGCGGGAAAGAAGGTTGATGAGAAGCTTAGAAAAGTTCATTGGTGGTAGACATTACGGGGAAGACCTTAGACTGCTTCAGCAGATAATATGACTTTGTCATATTTTGTCCTACTTCTTCAGGTCAAACTTCGTAATTATAAAACTTGTGAATATGTAAATAAGTAGTATAAGACTAAAAATAGGCATATATAGTGTTTGAGTATGAATTTTTAAGAATTTCTTAGTAAATTCAAAAAAATTCAAATTATCATACCCAAACACCATATAATACCCTTAGAAATTAAGGAGGAGCATTAAAATGTTCCCAATAAGGCTTAATATTTATAATCAAAACATTTTTCTCCCCAAATAATTTTCATATATATTTAAATCAATTGATATCCAAAATATCAAGAGATTTGACATTTTTGATAAGGGGAGAAAATGATTAAAATATATAACTTGTGAATAAAATGTGATCTTAAAGGCTCAAGTGAGAACTCCTTCCTCACTATGCTAAACAATTTCGGTTATCGATGCATGTGTTGAGGGGGAGCATTTCTAGAAGGCAGTGTTGCAAAAATCAGTCTAGGCGTCCGATTAATCGGCGCCTAGGCACTAGGCGGGCACTAACTGCCTTGATTTTTACTAATCGGCCTTATTAATCGTTTTGGTCAAAAATCGGTTAAAAATACCGATTAATCGGATAAAAATCAGCCAAGTCAGGTATAAATCGGCCAAATCGGACAAATCGAACACAAATCAGCTAAAACTCTTAACTCGGTTACGGATAAAATTTGGCCAAATTGGGGAAAAATCGGTCAAATTGGACAAAAATTGGCTAAATCAGACAAATCAGACATATATTTTCAAAATTTTATAATCTTATATATAAAAAGTCAAATCCGATTAATCTTTGATTAATCCCCGTCTAACCGATTAATAGCTAGGCGGTACTCGGCTGCCCAGCTAGCGCCTAACGACTTTTTGCAACCTTGCTAAAAGGTAAAACCATCGAGAGGCAGGTACTAAAATGTTTGATAATATCAAGTAACCTGATCGATGTTTTCAAATGGTTTTAAGGCTGAAAACAATACCAAAAGACCGACCATGTATTTAATTAATTGGAGTTATAAGGTGGTTAGGTATAGGTGTTCGTTCCCACGATCCAGCCAGAAGAGGGATCTACCCAAGGACATTCTATTAGATAGAATATAAGTCCTTAAGTATGATACAAAAGGAGAAAAAGTAAGAAAAGGGAAAAATGCAGACTAAGACAGCGCTAACACTAGAACAAACCCAACAAGGTGTCAGTAATGAAGTCTTAGTAAGCGTTAAAGGGGTTGAAGAATGAAAAAGAAAAGTTAAGATAAAGGGTGAAAAGAAAGAAGCCCTCCTTACACTTAGGCAGAAACCTGGTCGATACATATGCTATCAGAAACACTAAGCTGTTGTTTGGTATTGAAGATAGTCATCATGCACCCAGTGATGCGATGCACAACCCTACCCAGCTACTTAAGGTCTCTCAAAAGACTATTGTTTCATTTCTCACAGAGGTTAAACACATTTCTATCGACTTTCTCACTCCGAGTTAGTTGATATTGAAAAGGTGGCAGTCTGCTCCAGCCTCCGATTACTAAAACCAAATGTGCACTATTGAGTCTAGAGCCAAAAGAGATATCCATAAATCTCACTAGGACACAATTCTAATATATTTGTTGCTCACACACTGTGAAAACAAGTAATATCTTAAGAGTCCTACGCATTATCCTCGTGATATTACCAGAACATCAGAGTAATACTAAAGTATTCACAATGATGATGGAAATCCTTCCAGAGCCAACATCAAACAAGCTCTGCGGTAGGTGACTTGTGAGATCCTATATGGATCAAACTTGTGACACTGGATATCGATTCGGTCTAGACTATGAATTGACGATTGATGAATTTTGAAATGCATAAAACTCTCGATGTGTCACAAAATCACTTTAGCAAGTGACACGTCGATTGATTTTCAAATCAATTTTTGATTCAATCGGTGAGACTTTGTCTTACTGGTTCACTCATACCCTATTGTTTGCTTTAAGATGCTCCGGTAATGAGAACGGCTAGTGCAGCTGCGAAACCCTATCAAGGAGATTCTTCGAAATTATACCTGATCAACAGAAGTATTTATACTGATTAACGGGGAATTGTGGTTATTGCAACTATATTCGACAAAGTGACAAATACACTTTCGTCCATTTATATTGTTTATCACTAACCCACTTATGCAGGAAATCCCGATGGTAGCCGCAGCTGGTTCAAGACAAGTCAAGATTCATAGCCACTTTATGCGGTCGTCGTTAGACTTCTACACGAAGTTTTACAACTCCCTAGGCAGAGCACCTAATCGTTGTAGTAGTAGTATAGGCAAGACTCAGAGGGTTGTTATCGTTCACTCGAGGAATAGGTTGGGAAGGCTTGATCACGGTCTAACAGAATTCTAAGGGTTGAGGGAAGATTCTTTTTGTGTTTTTATGTTTTATGAAAAGCAAGTAAATCATATAATTAAGAGGTTGGTTGGTTTTAACTATTAAACTAAATATAAATCTACGCTACTGGTAATAACAATATAATAAAAGACTGTGTTTATTTAATCATGTATTACTCCCTAGATTGCTTCTCCTAGTGTTGTTGCCTTGTCACACTTGTGATGATCTGTGTAATTATTTCCTAAGTCATGAACGAATTACACGAACCCGCCGTCTACTTAGTATTCCGTTAAGGCAACGCACAAGTAAGGTTGTATGAAAACTATTACAAGGCCCTAAGGTATATCTAAAGTGCATGTGAACAATATTATAGTGTATAACCATATTAGGGGGGCAAAGGTATTATGTAATACTGTTTATCCAGATGGTAATCCCTTTCTACACAATCATGTTTTCCTAGACATATCAACAGCGATATAGACAAAAGCTGGTTTTCTAAGACCTAACATGCACATCCATCACAATAAGCAACACCACTAAGATCTACATTCTAGGTTTCATACAATCATAAATAAACACAATAGGAGGTTTAGCCAAGCATGTTAAAGATAAAGCAAGAACATAGATGAATCAAACAACACATAGACATATTGAATGATTAAATAAACCTTACTTGATTAAAACATTAGTTGGAGGAAGTACAATAGGGTTTTTAGGCCCTAAAATCATCCCTAACAGCTGCTAAACGAACTAGGGTTCGTACCCTCTTTTTATTCTAAAGTTACACACTCAAAACCCTAAATTCGGGTTTGTATATATAGGAAAAACATTATGACGGCGTCCGCGTTTTAGTCGTGACGCCGTCAAGAAGGAGAATAATGCTAGATTAATGGGTTTTGGGTCTGCTCATCTGACGCCTTCGTGGAATATGTGACGCCGTCGTGGGATGCGTTGTGATGGCGTCACGTAGAAACTATGACGCCGTCTCCAGCTGCTGAGAACATAATCTTGAGAAATGTCGGGTGTAGGTTCGTAGTCTTGTCCGTTTCTTCTCCAAATGAGCCCAAGTCACGTGTAATTCTCCCAAATGCCTTCCAAACAAAATACCTGAAAAAGGAACGATTAAGTACCTATTTTGGGCATAAACACATGATTTAGGGGGTTAAACGACCCCGAAAAAGTGTATAAAATGACACCTCATAAAATACCCCTACACTTGGGATTTGCTTGTCCTCAAGCAATTGGGCTTTTCTACCTAGACAATAACAATATGAGGGGTCATTTTACCTACTCTTAAAAGTATTTTTACAACACAACCTCTAGACCTCGTAATAACAGTACGAAAGTATATACTAGCACTCACATAAGTGTTTAGGATTCTCATCTTTCACTCGGTGTAAATAAATTATAACATATGGGGAAACAGGAGAAAATCACACTTATAACCTGGTCATAGCATAAAATTACCATAGGCTTGTAAAGGATCAAACCTCCACCGCTAGGTGCAAGCATTATTTCATACTATCTAAGAGGTCTTTTTAAAGGGTTGTGGGGTGTAGGTGTAAGATAACATATAATGGAAACGGAAACGGATGGGATACATTTAGGTGGCTTTGGGTGAATTTGGAGTGGAAGGGTTAGCTAATTATTTACATGAATACACTTTGGTTTGGTTGCTAAGCCAAGACTCGGACGAAGATCTACAAACTCTACACAACTCTACATCAATCTCCTTCTTTTTTTCTCATTTATTTTAATAACATAATACATCACATAGGGTTTATAATACGTACCCCTACACTTGAACTTTTACATACTCGATTATTTACAATCTAACTAATGACCGGATTTGAGGTGGATCAAAATAACATGGAGATCATAATGACTTAACTTTTCTTCCCCATTTTACCGTAAAATAAATACTACCATAAATCCTAATCGTCCCAAAACTATATTTACAAGGATAAGGACTTAGCAACTATGTACTCAAATAATTAACTTAGGTTAAAACAATAATGTACTAAAGGTGAGTACATACAAGGTAGGCTAAGGCAATTTGGGTGTAACGATTGGTTTTAAAAAGTGGGTGGACAATGCACTTCATTATATCTGGAATCAACTAGAAAAATTACAGAGAACCATGAAAAAGGACAGTCTTGTAGGTATTACAGAGAGGTCTCCTGCACTAATAATGGTGCATGGCAAGGGTGTAGAGATAGTGATATATGATCGTGTGATCCATCATAACAATTACGGTTAGAACATGGGTTAATCCTATGCCTCTTAACAAGCAAATCCTAATAGCTTACTAATGCGGTCCTTAGGATGCATCACAAAAACAAGTTCTAGAATTTAATATACTACTGGTACACTCATATAATTTAATACCAGATCTCAATGCTCCAAAAAAGGCGATGAAGACCACACGTACAAACATCTTAAGACGAATAGACAGTACATGTGATTGCTGGAGCACTCCTTAACTCAAGAAAGCTAAAGGAATAAACTATCTTGGGTTTCAATCATAGATACCCGAAATCCTAAAGACTAAAGCGAACTTCACATTTTAGGGTGGCATCTGAAGGGTAATTGTGTTATCATATAAATTCCTATCCAAGAGACACTAATAATACACGGTTATAGACTGAGTAAGTTTCATAAAAAATTTAAATTTGGGTAAAAATTACCGTCTACGCTATGTTTCGATAAAAGGTACCCATCATTTTAAGGACAAAGCAAATGGCAAATGAAAGAATAGTTTATAAGGCTTTTTTCCCTCTACACAATCAGTATATAACATTGTCCCCAATGGATCAAATAAGAATTACCCAAAAAAACAATAAAGGGAAAAAAAACAAGAAAAATAAAACTAATACTCCCCTGGTTTGCTTAATAGCGGAGAAGAAACATGAGATAACTGGTTAAATCGTCCTCCAAGAATCGTCCAATGGAAACTTCCTAAGAACTTCTAAGCTTCTTTTTATCAAAAATAACATGTAATCAAAGACAAAGACAACTACACCAAGCATAAAATGTGCGATAAACCAATATACAATGTGAATTTAGGGTTTGACTCGATAAAGCAGTAAAGATAGGATGAGAGAATTGTTTAAACTCATTAGGTTTTGCAGGTTTATAGCAGAAAATACATGATTAAAATGTTATATTGCAAGTTTTATTTCAAGATAAATAAAAACTTATAAGTTTTCTGGACCGGGGCACGTTTGACGCATTAAGGGGTTTTTGTTGACCCTTCACAATGTTAATCATGGTGACGGCGTCGCGTGTTAATCGTGACGCTGTCTCCACAATCTGTAAAAACGAAATTTTTATTTTTGATAAAAAAATTTCCTGCATTTGATTCCATAAGTTAATTCTTGTACAAATACTGTCATAAAACCATAGAAATGAACTATTCCAATCATATGACTCGAAACTGACGCGAATTAATCTAAACAATTTATTTAACATGTTTGAACTTGGTTCTTAAAACCGGATAAATTCCCCTACACTTATTATTTGCAAAATACCTTTGATTGAAATTAAGACGAGGTTAAAGACAAACAAAGCATGATTACAATATAGTTCAAACATAATAAAACAAACTATAGAAAATTAAAACATACATGACACTCCTAATTTGTGGGAAAAGTAAATTGGGTTGCCTCCCAAGAAGCGCTTTTCTTTATTAACGAGTCTTGTAGCTAGACTCGAAGTCACACGTCCTTACGTGACTTCTCCTTTGTTATCCATCATCTCTTTTTCTAACCTCATTAAATGCCTAATTCCCCTCCTATCACCTCCGTCTTGCTTGTACTCATCTCCGATAAGTAAGCTTTGGTAGTAGTGCGTCCTTCCATGGCCAAAGTTTTCTTCATGGGCGGACGGGGGTATGGAGTCGGTGCTCAATCCCATAAGTTTTGTTTGCTTGAATATCTCCATGGTGTGAGGCATTTTAAATGTGATTTTCTCATCATCTTGCTCAAACATGACCGTTCCTTCCTCTTCATTGTAAACAAGGCCGGTTTCATCTATGAAGGGTTTTCCAAAAACCATTTCTCTAAGGCGACGATCGATAATGCTAGTGGTGTCTTCTAATATCATACAGTCGCATTCGTAGGCGAAGCTTCCTATGAAATTTTTTAAACGTCTTACTCTTCCTATGAAGTTGCTAATTTTGTCAGGGTTTGACGGTTTCTGCCTTGATCTAAGCCCATAAGTCATGATCTGATTATATTGACTTCTAGATATGATGTTGATTGGTGATTCTAGGTCTATGTAAGTATGTCTCTTGAAGAGGGTGACCGATCCATGCCAAAAGGAAAAAAGGATATTGAAGTTGTTCTGGTGCTTCCGGCTCTTATCCTTTCCTTCACCCATGGAGGTCGAGGGTTCTTTAATAGCCACTCATGATGTGTTAGTTCTTTCATAATTGGGAATAAGTTAAAGTTTTCACCATCTCCGTCATCTTCCTCTTCTTCGAGTATTTCTTCAACCTCCTCATCAGTCTCAAATTTACTCTCTTCTTCAATTACTTCATCTACTTCCATGTCGGTCTCCATTTCATTTTCTTCCTTGCCTTGCTCCTTTACCCCTTCCTTCCCTTTTACCATACCACCGAGGTTAAGATCACATGCGTTGGTTGATGAGACGTCTTCTTTTTCCGTATCATTGTTCGTGCTTAGGATAACGATTAAATTGATGAAATGAACGCGTTTTGGAGATGACGGATTTTTGTTTATTTCTTTTATGGATGCGAGAGAGAGATATTTTGGGATGAGCAATTTTGATGGGCTTTTGATTCCTTTCTTTTTGAATTCCTCCCTTTTGTCATGGCTGATTGTTACAATGCTTTTGTAGGCCATGGAATTTCCTGCATTTTTGGGGGAAGACGTGTCATTGAGCTTTTTGGAAACAGTTTTCTAAAGAAGATTAATTTTTTCAATCATGTCGTCCTGCTGTTGTCCAAGTTGGGTTTTTAGGTGAGATAATCTATTTTCTTAGTGAGAGTTGAAATCAAGTAATGCCTTTTCAAGCTTTATTTGATAACTAGAGGATTGGATGGAGATTGATTCGTTTTGTGGGTTTGTGAATGTTTGAGTTCGCCCCCAATTAAAGCTTGGTTTATCCTTCCAAGCGTCGGTGGTAACACATTTCGTTCAGAGTGAGCCTCTTGCCTCCCATTTTGTTCATACGTGAAGATGTGTAGTCAACATAAGTTTGCTCTGGGACTTTCATGCAATTATGAGTGTCGTGGGGACCACTGCAGACTTCACATGAGGTAATGATTTTGTTCACTTGAGTAGGTTGTGTCGGAGCAAGATAAGCTTCCATCAAGCGTTGGACTTGATTTTCGAGCTCGATTAGACGGTGGTCGGATGTACTCGGGACATCTTGAGGCAATGCGATTGCCTTGACCGGCTTAGCGAAATCCCTTGGGTCGTTCCAACTTTTGTTGTCATAGAGGGCGAGGTCCTCTAATAATGCCCAGGATTCTTCGGCGTTATGGTCACGAAGCTTACCACCGGCCGATTGGTCAATGGTTCGTCTTTTGACGGGATTGACATGGTCATAAAAAATTTGGACTTGGAGCCAAAGGTCTATGCCATGATGAGGGACTTTTTGGAGTAAGTCCTTGAAACGAGTCCATGCTTCGGATAAAGATTCTCCATGATGTTGTTGGAACATCAGGATATTGTTGTGAAGTTTTGCGGTCCTTCCCAGTGGAAAGAATTGAGCAAGGAATCGGGTAGTAAGATCCTCCTATGTGGTGATGGATCCTGCTGGAAGACGTTCAAGCCAATTGCTAGCTTGATCGCGAAGGGAAAATTAAAATAAACGCAGACGCGTTCTTTCCCTATTGTCACCGTCAAGGTTAAGTGAGTCCACAAGTTTAAAGAAATCCTTGAGGCTTTGGTTTAGATCCTCAGACCGAAGTCCGTAGAATGAGCATCCATTTTGCACCAATCAAATGATGTCGGATCGAAGAGGTACCACGTTGTTCCCTACGGGGAGCTCAATGGTATTCCTGTAGCCCTCGTGGCTAGGTTGGGAGTAGTCTCCAAGAGTGCAGATAGGATTCTCGTCTCCCATGGTGGTTGACAAGAATGGATTACGAAACAGATAACACAAAGAAAAGATAGAATACAAGAAAGCTAATATGCGAGAATTAAATTATCACTTAAAAGGAGTCAAGCAAGTGGAACTAAGCTAAACTATGATCAAAACCTAACTATTCCCTGGCAGCGGCGCTAAAAACTTGATGCGGTCGTCGTAGGACTTCAATACAAAATTTTACAACTCCCTAGGTAGAGCACCTAATCGTTGTAGTAGTAGTATAGGTAAGACTCGGGGAGTTGTTATCGTTCATTCGAGGAATAGGTTAGGAAGGCTTGATCAAGGTCTAACCGAATTCTAAGGGTTGAGAGAAGATTATTTTTGTGTTTTTATATTTTATGAAAGCATGTAAAATCATATATTCGAGAGGTTTGGTTTGGTTTTAGCTAATAAACTAAATGATAATCTAAGCTACTGGTGATAACAATATAATAAAAGATTATGTTTATTTAATCATGTATTACTCCCTAGATTGCTTCTTTCCTAGTGTTGTTGCCTTGTCACACTTGTGATTATCTATGTAATTATTTCCTAAGTCATGAACAAATTCCACGAACCTGCCATTTACTTCGTATTCTGTTAAGGCAATGCACAAGTAAGGTAGTATGAAGACTATTACAAGGTCCCCTAAGGGTATACTAAGTGCATGTGAAATATATTAAGAGTGAATCAACCATATTAGGGGGCAAGGTAGTATGAAGAATGTTACCCGATATATCAACAGCGATACAGACAAAAGCTGGTTTTCTAAGACCTAACATGCACATCCATCACAAGAAGCAACACCACTAAGATCTACATTCTAGGTTTCATACAATCATAAATAAACACAATAGGAGGTTTAGCCAAGCATGTTATAGATAAAGCAAGAACATAGATGAATCAAACAACACATAGACATATTGAATGATTAAATAAACCTTACTTGATTAAAACATGAGTTGGAGGAAGTACAATAGGGTTTTTAGGCCCTAAAATCACCCCTAACAGCTGCAAAATGAACTATGGTTCGTACCCTTTTTTATTCTAAAGTTACCCCCTCAAAACCCTGAATTCGGGTTTGTATATATAGGAAAAACGGTGTGACGGCGTCGCGTTTTAGTCATGACGTCGTCATGAAAGAGAATATTCTAGATAATGGGCTGGGTCGTAATCTCTGACGCCGTCGTGGAATGTGTGATGCCGTCGTGAGATGCGTTGTGACGGCGTCACGTGGAAACTGTGACGCCATCTCCAACTGCTGAGAATATATTCTTGAGAAATGTTGGTGTAGGTCCGTAGTCTTGTCCGTTTCTTCTCCAAATGAGCCCAAGTCACGTGTATTTCCTCCAAATGCCTTCCAAATGCAAAATACCTGAAAAAGAACGATTAAGTACCTATTTTGGGCATAAACACACCATTTAGGGGGTTAAACGACCCCGAAAAAGTGTATAAAATGACACCTCATCACTGTGTGAGCGCGGAGCTTTGTTGAAAGTCAGTGGAGTTAATTTGTAATACGGTTTATAGTCCACCATACGGATTATACTAGGAATAGCATCGATGTCGTTGATTCGCAACTGGACGTACGAAAGGACTAAACCCCCCTTTTTGAAACTAGTATATAT
>BQNB010142729.1:0-11811 GCA_026074375.1 Tanacetum coccineum | reverse complement strand
TGTAACACATACTTTATTAAATCCAATGTATCAGTTTTAAATGACTTTTTGGTCGTTCTTATATTATCTTGTGTTATTGAACTGAGAAGTAACACGCCCCGGACCCTGATTCCACTACGACCCAATTTGGGGGTGTTACATAGCCACAGGGAGAAAATTCAATTTTTCAAAGTATATTTTGAAAGCATGGTCAGAAATGTAGACAGTTCAGCCAAGTTTCTGATATATCCACAGTTTATACAAGTATTTTTGGACAATTAAGTGGATGATATGACCAACCATCACACAAAGTATACATCCCCTGCTCTCACTCAGAAGGTGTATACAAATATGAGGAGAGTTGGTAAAGGATTTTTTGGGAATGAGACTCCTTTATTTGGCACTATGCCGGTTCAACCTCAAACTCAAGTATATGAAGATGTTGAGATGCCAGTTGATGAAGAGCAACCAGCCACCACAAGTGCTCCTTCCACATCTGAACTACAAGACCATCCATCTACACCTCATGATTCCCCTGAACAAGAACCTACTCACTCATCACCCCATGATTTACCTCTCACTGGTGTTAACCCACCTAGAAGTGAAGAGGGTAGTTTGCAACTAGCTAAATTGATGGCTTTGTATACAACTTTCTAGAGGAAGGTTGATGCTTTGGAGAAGGACAAGCTTGCTCAAGCTACTGAAATTTTAAGTTTGAAGAAGAGGGTTGAAAAGCTAGAGAAAAAGAGAAAGTTAAAACCCTTAGTTCTCAGAATTAGTTCTGCAACCAGAGTGGAATCTTCAGAGGAAGCTAGTTTGGGTGCTGAGGAGAATGCATCCAAACAGGGGGGGAGGGATGATTTCTGATATTGATGCTGATGTTGAGATTTCTTTGGTGGATGAGACTCAGAGGCTAGATGATGATCTAATTTTTGATACAACTGCTGATCTTGGTGGTGAAGAAGTAGTTGTGAAGCCAGCAGAAACTGGTGTTAGTGCTGCTCTTGATGTTGAAGTTAGTGCTGCTGAGCCTGCAGTTACTACTGTTAGTTCACTAGTTACTACTGATAGTGTAACTATTACTGCTGCTGAGCCTGTTAGTGCTGCTGCTAAGGAATTAACAGACAATGACATGACAATGGCTGAAGCATTGGCTGAATTGAAGACTTCTAAGCCTAAAGTGGTTACAACTGTCCCTATTTTAAACTCTGCTACAACAGTTACAACTACAAAACCAAAGGCTAAAGGGATTACTATTCAAGAGCCTTCAGTTACACAGAAAATAGCAGTTTCATTCATAAGTTCTTCCAAAGGCAAAGCAATAATGATTGAATCTGAAAAGCCAGTGAAAATAAAGGATCTATCTGCACATGATGAACAAGTTGCTAAAGATCTTCATGATAAGATTCAGGTTGAACTGGAAGAAGAAGCCAAAAGACAAGAAGAAGCTTCTATGGCTACTATTGCAGAATTATATGATGTTGTTCAAGCACAGATTTATGCTGATCAGAATTAGCTGCTAGAATGACTCTTGAAGAGCATGAAAAGTACACCGTTGAAGATAGGGCAAGAATGCTAGAAGAATTCATTAAGAATAAGAAGAAACAGTTGGCAGTAGAAAGAGCTGAGGCTATCTGGAGCAAACCACCTACAAAGTTATAGTTAAGAAACCTAATGATGGCTTATCTAAAGAATACAGGTAGGTTTACTCATGCTCAACTGAAGAATAG
Source organism: Tanacetum coccineum (assembly GCA_026074375.1). Classification (NCBI taxonomy): domain Eukaryota; kingdom Viridiplantae; phylum Streptophyta; class Magnoliopsida; order Asterales; family Asteraceae; genus Tanacetum; species Tanacetum coccineum. Next base: position 10,102 of record BQNB010142729.1, on the reverse strand, counting down.
AGATTTTGAAGAGATTCAGGGTCTTTACATTAAGGAAAAGAAGCTGGTAGATACTTTTGTTCCTATTAGATCTGAAGAAGATGAAAGGAGGATTAAAGAGCTGGATACTAAAGCTGAAGAGGAAAGCAGTAATAATAATGTGGACATTACATATAAGAGAAAGAAAAGGATTCGGATGAAGAGGAGCTCTAAAAAGCAAAAGACTGATGCTGATCTTAAAAAGGAAGAACAACTAAAAACTTTTCTGAGTATAGTTCCTAATGAAGAAGAAGCAATTAATTATGAAGTTCTTGATAAGAGGTATCAAAGTGTTGACTGGAAGTCTGAATTTTATCATGATGATAGATATGGAGAACCTCATGACTATTATAGAGTTTTTAGAGCTGATGGAAGTTCAAGATATATCAAGACATTCACTGAAATGGTTTCAAGGTTTGATGGGATGGACTTTCTTGAGTTACATAGTCTAGTGATGCAAAGATTTGAAACAACAACTCCTGAGGGAATTGATCTAATACTGTGAGGTGACTTAAAGACTATGTTTGAGGCAAATGTAGTTGATGAACTCTGGAAGAATCAAGAAGATCGGATTCTCAAAAGCTGGAATTTGTATGAAAACTATAGAGTTCATATTTTGATGCTAGAAGATGGTACTGCATTTCACATGCTAGCAAAAAGAAAGTATCCACTTACAAAAGAAACTCTTGAGAAGATGTTACTTTTGAGATTGACAATTGAATCTGAAAGTAAAGCTACTTTTGACTTACTTAGGTTTATTCAGAAGCAAATAGATGAAATGTAAAGTAAAGATATATTTGGATACATCCTCCTCATGATCAAGATGTTGCATATGAAGAAACTTGATGATTGACAAGCTATATATCAAGTTTAAGGGGGATTGTTAGGATTTAAAGGCTTCATATTAGTTTTGGAGTTTCTGCTGTTGGTTCAGAGTTACTACTGTCAGTTAAAGATTAGTGATGCTAGTTAAAGATTTTGCTGCTGCTGAAGTTTTAAAGAATTTACTCAAGTAGTTAGTGCTGTTAGAGTAAATATTAATACTGTCTTTGTAAGTTAGTACTTTTAGTATGTTAGTACATAAGTTATCAGAAATGTGTGACCATATGTATCGAATTGTGACTACACTTAAATAATGTGTGACAAAATATGACTCTATGATTTAGACACCTAAATAAATACTTCATGTGACCATATATAATATCTTGAATTTAGTCACACAAACACTCAATGTGACTAATATCAAGGTTAATGATAACTAAGTTCACATTTTGCTATAAATAATAGTCACATGAATATTTCGCAATGTGACTATTTTGAATGTATTGGTCACATATAATACCCTTATAATGTGGCCATAAACATGATATGGATACACATTTTTGATATGGTGTGACTATTGTAAAGCCTATAGTCACATGATCATGCTATAATTAAATGTGACTATACACATTAGGTTTTGGAAAGCGAACACACACTAAACTTTAGACACACATATTAACTTATGTGACCATATGTATTGAATTTTGGATACACTTAATCATGTATGTCTATGGTTTAGTGTGACCTTATATGACATTTGGTCACACTATTCAAGTGTGTGACATATATTTGTCACTTTTAAATGTATATCGTGACTAATGCTTCAAACTTACTTTTTAGTTGTCACACATTTCAAATTCATGTGGCTAAATATTCAGCAAAAAATAGTAGTCACTTTTAAATAATGTATGACAAACTTGACTATATGATTTAGTCACATACACAATTACTTCATGTGACCATATATGGATTTTGGTCACACTGTTCAATTGTGTGACATATATTTGTCACATATGTATATATATAGTGTGACTAATGTTTCAAACTTAGTTGTATCTGTCACACGTCCCAAATTATAAGTGACTAAATAATCAACAAAAAATTACTAGTTACCTCTAGTCACATAAATATTCAAATGTGTGACAATGAAATTCTGAAATGGTCATACAAAATGAGTTCAAGTGTGGCTGTTTATTTTATTCTCGTACATTTAGTCATATAAATATCTGATTGTGTGGCCGTTCAAAAAACAGCATGTGTGACGAAATCCAGTTTTTATACCAGTGAGTATCATTGACACTTTTATTATCCAAATTCATCTTGGTACAATTAACTACTTGTGTTTTCAGTTGGTCAATCATAGATAATATCAGTGCATCTTGCTGTGCATATGATTTAGAATTATAAACAACTGCCTGTTGTGATTCAATCACATATTAAGAATAAGGAATGATATTGCTATCACTAGTTATCTCAGTCTCTGAACAATTAACAACATTAGACTGTTCAGAAGATGGCATTACCTACACAGCTTGATTTATCATATTTTTATCCATATTATCAAGATTGTGTACCTTAGCGAGAGCATCTAAACCATAATGGGATAAATTCACCATGAGAGCAACTTTGGCAGTGTTGAGTTCATCTCAATCAGAGTCATATGCATCCAAATCATCAGCTTGACAAGCAGCATTATGAATAATGACAGTCTATATGGCTTGACCTTCTGCAATTCCTAGATCTACTAAAAATGCTAGCTCTTCCTCATATAGAATTTGACGATTTGCCTGATCTTGAACCAGCAATACTTTATCCTTAAACCATGAGTCATCCCGTTTCCTTTTTGTTTTAGTGCACGGTTTAGACATGTGCCCTTCCCCTTTGCAGTTGTAACAAATAACAGTCCTTTGTTTCCCTGAATTGCTTCCACTTGCTCCTGGAGTGTAGGTCCTTGTGATACCCGCAACAAGAGAGGTTTGTCTCCCCTGAATTGGTTGTAAGGTCACTCTCCCATCATTAATGGTAGCTTTTTGCCTAGGGTTTGATGAATTCCCCAGCTAGTTATTGGTAGTAGGATAGCGAGAAGTAACAATGGCAGTCAAGAATGACATCACATGATTGATAGCATCAATGGGATCATCACCTCTCTGAAATACTAGAACAATTAGACCCGAGTCTGGTTGGAAAAATTCAGGTTGTTGGTTAACTGAGGGAGCATATTCCAATTGAGGGATGAATGATGATGGAGAATAAATATTGTGGTGAACCGATGATTGATAATCATTGAATGGATAAGTGATTGAAAGAGGTGTTAATGATTGATGAGTTGAGTATTGTTGAGACTGATGATGTAATTCATACTGTGGAGACTGATATGGTGAAACTTGTGGTTGAAATTGAATGTTTTGGTATGAGTTTTGATGAGTTTGATAAGGAGACTAGGTCAACTAATGGGTTGCAACCAAAGCAAGCGGATCTGAGTTGCGTTCATGCATTAAACGAACCTCATTTGCATGAAATTCATGTTGTCCCAAGTAAGCATGAAGCTGATCAATGTTAGTTGTGTGCAAATCCTGAACCAGTTTGATATCTGTCACAAATTTGCTCCACTCAGGAGGAAGAGTATTCAAAAACTTGGTGTTTACATAAAATTGTTCCAGTTTCATATTGTAGACGTTCATGTCATTGAGTAGCAGTGAAAATCTTAAGTAAAACTCACATAGTGTTTCCCCCTTATTATAAGCAAACTTATTGAATTCATCATAAACTTACACTCTCTTTCCTGTTTCGTCAATGAAGTTCCTTGCATGAGAAGTTGAATTCTCTCCCAAAGTTCCTTGGCGAATTTATGATTGCTAACCAATGCATAGACCTCAAGTGGTAGTCCTTGGAGAATGATATTTGTTTCCTTGATATCACAATCAGCTTGAATTGCTTCCGTAGCAGATAACTCAAAATATTTCTTTGGTCTTGTCACTCTATTTTCCTCAATTGAAGGCCAAATGAGTGGACCATTTTCAACGGATTCAATAATCATTCTTCCATGTTGTCTATTCATCATGTATAGCTCCATTATGCTTTTTTAAGAATCGTACACATCCTTTTCCAACATAGGTGGACGATTGTCAGCACCCGAAAGAATCGCTTTGTCAGCAAGAGTCGTCATTGAGAAATTTGTATGTTAAAAGATTACTTGTTTGATCGAACGGTGGTAGAAAGAAATTGTGTTTGATTAAGTTGTCTTTTAAGTGTTTTAATTCTTGAAACTACACGGGATTTTACAATTGTTGACAAAACTGGGAAAAACAAGTTAATGTTTCACGGGATTTTACAAGTCAAAGGGATAAACCGTATAATTTGGAAATTTGTGTTGTTCGGTTTTAACAAACACTGGTTGTTCGGTATTAACTACTATAGGTTGTTCGGTTTAAACTAAAATCAGTTGTTCGGTTTCAACTAATATCAGTTGATCGGTTACAATTAAAATCAGTTGTTCGGTTTCACCTAAAGTAAGTTGTTCGGTTTCAACTAGAGTAAGTTGTTCGGTTTCAACTAGAGTAAGTTGTTCGGTTTCAACTAGAGTAAGTTGTTCGGTTTCAACTAAAATCAGTTGTTCGGTTTCAACTAAAATGGGTTGTTCGATTTCAGTTGTTCGACTTCAGTTGTTCGACTTCAGTTGTTCGACTTCAGTTTTTGTCTTGACTTTTCCATGTTCTACTTTAGCGTTTGTTCGATCATTCAGTGTTCGACATACCACTATATTCAAGAACCCAAAAATTTTAAAACACAAAAAGACACCTTTTTGATGGTTGTTTTGCAAAAATACTTGTACAACTAGTGTTTCTAACCCTATAGGAACAAGAAAAATAGAAACTTTAAGGTTTTTAAGCCGAAAAATTTAAAATCAAGATTTTGTTCTTTATAAAGGTTTTGAACACAAAAGATGACCAAAAATGAGATTTTTCTTGATTCAAAGCTTGTACACCTATATCCTAAAGATACTAGATCAAATTTACCAAGGTAAATGATCTTTTAGTGTACACAAATAGCTTCGAATAAAAAAAATAAAGAGAAAGGACGATTTTTGCTCGAAACACACGAACAAAAAAAACTTAAACACAAAAACTAAACACACCACTCCATGGCTCTTGATACCAATTGAAGAATATGAGTAATCTTTAACAACAAGAACTAGAGAGAGAAAGTGGGAAGGAAGGATGTATTTTCTAGTGAGAGAAAGTAAGAGAAAGAAAATGCATTACTATGTGAAAAATACAATCAACCAACCACCTCTCCAAGGCATGGAGAGGTGTATAAATACTTCTACATGGTACATGGGCTTGGGCTTGCATGGGTTTATCCATGGGCCTTAGCTAACTAACTATGTAAGTTTCCAAAAATTACTTAACGAGCTAACGACTGTTTATCTATAGAAGTGACCGACACTTTCGTGTTCCTAACAATTTGTGTGTTCTTAATTTTATCAATGATGTGAATGCTCATGTTAAATCTAAATCTATTAAGAAAAGTTCAAAGAGAAAAGTTTGGAAACCAACAGGAAAAGTGTTCACAAATATTGGATACACTTGGAGACCTACTGGTCGGAACTTCACTATAGTAGAAAATGCGTGCCCTTTAACTAGGATTATCACAACTACTGAAGTGCCCCTTAGGAAACCAACTAATCTAGAAACTGATACATCTAAGCCTGTTGTAACATTGGTTTACTCAAGGAAACCTAGGAAATCTAAAACTAATGTTCCTGTTAGCAAACCTAAGATTATTAAATCTATACCTGCTAACAACAAGGAACCCAGTAAATCTTGGGGATCCATAGTTTCTGATGTTCCATCTTCCTCTCTTGATGAATGAAGGTCGTCCAAATTGTTCTCTGGTATTTGGACTCCGGCTGCTCCAAGCATATGACCGGAGATCGCTTTCAGCTCACCAATTTTGTCAATAAATTTTTGGGTACTGTAAAATTCGGAAATGATCACGTGGCAAAGATAGTAGGATATGGTGATTATCAGATTGGGAATGTTACGATCTTAAGGGTTTACTACGTGGAAGAACTTGGACATAACTTATTCTTCGTTGGGCAATTCTGTGATTCGAACCTTGAAGTTGCTTTTCGTCCAATACACCTGCTATCATTCGTAAGTCTAGACAGGTTTGATCTATGACTGGATCTCGAGGCAAACAATCTGTATACACTATTATCTTGGAGCTATGATGGCGTACCTCTCCTAAATTACTCTGTCAAGCCCTTAAAGATCTAAGTCATGGCAATGGCACCGCGTCTGTCTCATCTAAACTTTGGTGTCATCACATTTAGTCTAGAACGTCTTGTGAGAGGTCCTCCCTAAGCTAAAATGAAAACAGGGCCCATCCTGAGTTCTGCGTGTGCAATGGAGAAAAAAGCACTGGAACACAAAGAAGAAACCCCACAAACCTAAATCTAAAGTACACCAACCAAGAAAAAAACTCTAATTTTTATGTACATGATCTTTGTGGTACAATGCGTGTCCGCAAGTGTCAATGGTAAAGAAGTACATCCTTGGTCATTGGTCGATGATTACTCTCGATTTATAAGGGTAAAGTGCTTAAGGTTAAAAAGAATGAAGCTCTCAATTTCATAATCAAGTTCAAGAAATTCAACTGCATTGTTAATCAAACCTTCTTGCGTAGAAATACATTATGATAAGAGGTTGACATCTCTCATGAAACATCCATTGATCGCTCTCCATAGTAAAATGGTGTCATTAAAATACGTAATAGTACACTAATTGAAGCTGCCCGCACAATGTTGATTTATGCAAAAGCTTCGTTATTCTTATGGGCAGAAGCAGTTGCTACCACATGTTATACCCAAAATCATTCCATCATACGTCTTCATTACAGCAAAACACCATATGAGCTTTTACATGACAAACTTCCTGACTTATCATTTTTTCACGTATTTAGTACACTTTGTTATCTGACAAATGATAGAGAGAACTTAGGAAAGTTACAACCAAAAGCTGATATTGGTATTTTTATTGGCTATGCACCCACAAAGAAAGCATTTCAAATTTACAACCGACATACTAGACGAATCATCAAAACAATTCATGTAGATTTTGATGAGCTGACAGCTATAGCTTCTGAATACAAGAGTTTAGAACCTACACTTCATGAAATGACTCTTGTAAAAATCAGTTTAGGACTCGTGCCAAACCCTCCTCATTCAACACCATTTGTACCACCTTCAAGAACTGATTGGGATTTTTTGTTTCAACTACTGTTTGAGGAATTACTCAACCCTCCATCAAGTGTTAATAATCACACACAGCCCCTGAACAAGTCAATAGCTCCCATTGCTAAAGTAGTATTCCCAGAACCCGCTGCCACAACCGGTTCACCCTCTCAACAATTGTTGACCAGATAGCACCATCACCAAGTAACTCACCAAACAACACCCCGAAACTTAATTCTCCATTCATTTCAAACGAATGTTGAAGACAGAGAATCACGACTTATACATGATTGCACACATGAATAAACGATCCATTTTTTTTGGCAATCCAATTCAAAAATATTTTCTGAAGCATCTTCTTCTTCGGACGTTATTCCCACCATTGTGCACACTGTTGCTCCTAACTCAGAACACGTTACCAAATAGACCAAGGATCATCCTTTAGACAACATCATCGGTGAACTCAGAAGACATGTTTCCACAAGACTCCAACTCCATGAACAAGCTTTATTTTGTTATTACGATGCTTTTCTCTCATCTGTTAAACCTAAGACTTATAAAGACGCATTAATGTTAGATGTATGATTTCATCATCATAACACAAAATAAGAAAAGATTTTAGAGAGAGAAAGAACTAGAGAGAGAGACAAAGAGAGAAAAATAAAGATGGTTACTTGCACTAGAAAGAAATGAGAAGCAGCACCCTCTCCACACTTAGAGAGGACTTTATATAGTTACAAGAGATAAAACCCTAGATGGTTTGTTTAGACTTTATGTTGGGCCGGACTTAATACAAATGGGATTAAGCCCGTCACCTAGGCCCAATTAGCTTAAATGAAATCCCATAAACTATGTTTTTCTTCTCCAAGGCTCGGGAATAATAATGACCATCACTTTACTAAAAACATGGCTAACAATCTCCCCCTAAAGGGTGGTCATTCAATTGTGGATCCTTCTTGTGACTTGTTGAGTCTTGGAGCCTTGTGTTCTTGGGAATTCTTTTGAAGATCCTTTTGCATGCTTATGATCTTGGATCTTGATCTTTAACTAGATATTCTTTGACAAAATACTGATATCGTGGTCTTTGGCCTTGATTTATCTTGACTACTAAGATATCTGAATCTTTATTCTTGAATCTTTATGCTGCCTTGCAATCTTGTGTCTCCACCCTCATGCTCAAGGTCTTGAAAGCTTGCTAACAATCTCCCTCAACATTTCCTTTAACATGATTACTTGTACCACATCATGATAGGAGTAGTACTTGATCCACTTATGAGATGTATCTTTGTTATTATCTGGCAATCTTATCACAAATGTTCTTTTAAGGGCGTGCTTGTACATCAGAGATTGCAAAAGACTTTGATAGTTTTCGCTTTCATCATGTATATATCTTTGTCGATTAAGCATGAGGTCTTGAATCTTAACTCCAATGGAATGAGGTTGTAACGCCGTCACTTATACCTGAAAATTAATGTTAGTGATAAACAGCAGATATAGACGAATATGGCTTTGTCATTCGTCTTGAGTTCGGTTACATTAACCTCCGGTTCCGTGAGGACCATTTTACAGTATAAATACTATACCTGTGATCAGGTAGGTTCAATTTAGAAGAACCTCCTTGACAGGGTTTCCAGCTTAAAGTATTAGATCCTCTAACGCGATTGCATTAGATTCACCGTACTTGCTTCTAGCCGTTCTTATTACCGGAGCGTCTCAAAGCAGACAACACAATAAGAGTGAATCAGATAGTTATTATCTTTCTGATTGAGTCGTCAATTCATATACTGGACCAAAATCGATATCCAGTTGACACAAGCTTGATTCATTTAGAATCTCGCAAGTCACCTGCCGAGAGCTTATTTGATGTTGGCTCAAGAAGGATATCCATCGTCACTGTAAATAATAAAGAGTATCACTTTGATGTTCTGGCAATTATCACAAGGATAATGCGTAGGACTTATTGAAACCAAATGTTGTATAATGATGTACGACATTTTTTATATTGGAATTTGTATCCTAGTGAGATTTTTGATGGATCTCGTTGGCTCTAGACTCAATAAGTGCACATTTTTTTATTTGGTAATCAGAGGCTAGAGTGGACTGCCACCTTTTTAATATCAACGATCTCGGAATGAGAAAGCTGATAGAAACGCGTTGATCTCCGTGAGAAATGAAACAAAAATCTTTTGAGAAATTCTGAGTGGCTAGAGAGGGTTATGCATTGCATCACTGGGTCCATGATGATAGTCTTCAATATTATAATCATCTTTGTGATTACCGATAAATTATGTATTGACCCGGTTTCTGCCTAGGGTTGTATGGAGGGCTTCTTTCTTTTCACCCTCTATCCTTACAATTCTTTTTCATTCTTTTACCCCTTCAGTGCTTACCGAGACTTCATGACTAGTACCTTGTTGGGTTTGTTCCAGCACTAGCTCCATCTCAGCCGGCACTATTCCCTTATTCTCACTTTACTCCTTTTTTCAATCATACTTAGGACTTATACTCTATCTAATGGAGTGTTCCTGGGTAGATCCCTCCGGTTCTGGTTGGATCATGGAACAAATATACCTAACCTTAACCGCCTTATGACTCCTTGAGAAACAACAGTTGGTCGGTCTTTAGGGTATTGCCATGAAGATCCATAAAATTATTTGATAAAAATCAATCAATACTTGCTGTTTAAAACTCTCGCTCGAACTTCAGTTATTCACCCGTGTTAATATTAATCAACATTTCTAAGTGCGTAAATGTTATTGATTGTTGAGAGTCATATCGGAGAAGATTATTTTTTTAATTTTGATATTTTTTGATTTTGTATTTTGCTTTTATAGGTTTTATATTTTTATATTTCGTTTTCTGATAAAATATATACAAAGAATTAATGTGATTTTGCAAGACGATCAAGTTCCTGAGGAGATCACCTGCGCATACCAAGGCGACGAACCAAATAGGTGAATCGATCTACTAGAAGGGCTTTGGTGAAGATGTCGGCCAGTTGGTAATCCATCTTGACAAAATACAGTT
>BQNB010142727.1:0-17093 GCA_026074375.1 Tanacetum coccineum | reverse complement strand
CATACTCTTTGATATACACACAAAGTTTCTACCATTGTTATTTTGGATTCATCCAAGGTAACATACACTTTACAAGGTAAAGTATCGATCTAGGTGTGGGATCAACAAAGTATGGGAATTTGTTCCGAAACCAGACTGTGTTATGATAATCGCTCTCAAGTGGATTTACAAAGTAAAGCTTGATGAGTATGGTGATGTTTTGAAGAACAAGGCGCGGTTAGTAGCGAAGGGATATCGACAAGATGAGGGTATCGATTTTGAGGAATCATTTGCACCGGTTACACGGATAGAGGCTATCAGAATCTTCATTGCAAATGTCGCCAGCAAAAACATGATCATCTACCAGATGGATGTCAAGACTGCATTTCTGAATGACGAGCTGAAAGAAGAAATCTACGTCCGTCAACCCGAGGGCTTTATCGATCCGGATCACCCCACACACGTCTATCATCTTAAGAAGGCTCTTTATGGTCTAAAGCAGGCTCCAAGGGCGTGATATAACACTTTATCAAGGTTTCTTCTGGACAACAAGTTCTCCAAGGGTGTAGTGGATCCTACGTTATTCACCCGGAAAACAGGCAAACATATTCTTCTTGTTCAAATTTACGTAGATGATATTATCTTTGCCTCGACTGATCCTAAAGCTTGTGACATATTTTCCAAAGAGATGAGTTTAAAATTTCAAATGTCAATGATAGGGAAAATGTCATTTTTCTTATGTTTACAAGTTTCTCAAAGTCCTGGGGGCATCTTTATTTATCAATCTAAATATGCTCAAGAGATTTTAATAAAATATGGAATCTTCTGACCCTGTAGATACACCAATGGTGGATCGCTTAAAACTGGATGAGGACCCCTTAGGGACTCCAGTTGACCAAACTCAATTTTAAGGTATGGTCGGCTCCCTAATGTACCTCACTGCCAGTAGACCAGACCCGGTATTCACCGTGTGCATGTGTGCTAGGTATCAGGCTAAGCCTACCAAAAATCACCTTGAGGCAATTAAGCGGGTCTTTCGGTACCTTCGAGGCACCATTAACTGGGGTCTCTGGTATTCGAAGAACACCGCTATGGCACTAACGGCCTATGCAGACGCTGACCATGCAGGGTGTAGAGATACAAGGAGAAGTACGTCGGGAAGTGCTCAATTTCTTGGAGATAAACTAGTGAGCTGGTCATCGAAGAAGCCAAAAAGCACGGCTATCTCAACCACAGAGGTTGAATACATTGCCATGTCTGGATGTTGTGCTCAGATACTTTGGATGAGATCACAGCTAACGGACCACGGCTTTGCATTCCATAAAATACCTCTGTATTGTGATAACCGAAGTGCTATTGCTCTCTGCTGCAACAATGTCCAGCATTCTCGGTCCAAGCACATCGACATACGCCACCATTTCATACGAGAGCAAGTTGAGAATGACGTGGTTGAACTTTACTTTGTGACAACAGATTATCAGCTTGCGGACATATTCACTAAGGCTTTGCCAAGAGAGCGGTTCGAATTTCTACTCCCGCGACTTGGAATGAAAAGTATGTCCCCGGGAACCATTAAACGTCTTCAAGACGGGGAGGATGAGTAAAGGATGGTCTTCATGTATCCTATGTATATATATATATTTGAAAACAAAAATAAAAATACAAAAAATATAAAACATACAAAAACCATAAAAAATTAGAAAAATAGAAAATACCAAAACTATTTTTCAAGACATGTCTTCTGAAAATCGATAACATTTACGGACCTAGAAATGTCATTCAATAATGACACGGGTCTTTAAATGAAGTTCGAGCAGAAGTTCAAACAATTTTAAAACATGTCTTCATGGTTTGCAGTTATTTCTGACTGCAACCCGCTTTTCAAATTGAGAAAAGCATGTCGTCAAAAAGACAGTTGTTCCTGACAACGGGTACTTAATTTTTCCCGGGCTTGGATTACTTAATATCCATGCATCCAAAAAATAATGTACGATTCAGTGCGTTATTTCTTATTCAGAAGAGAAGTCTTCCTTTTTTATAACCAAATAATTTTTTTCTTAATTGATTCTTCAAAATTATTTGTGTTAATCACGGTGGAAAAAGTGTTGTTGAAAATTCATCAGTTCGGGCTTTGACAATAAAATTTTCAACTCAAACAACGACTACAACTCTTTAAATAGAAAACGGGTCATTGTTTGAGGGGGGGAGTGATTTCATATTTATGTCATCTTCTTAAAAACCACGTTACTGTCATCTTACAAATCATTTTGTTCTTACTTTATGAAACTATTTTATTTTCATCATATACATTATTTTACTATCATCCCATGAGCTACTTAGCTATTGACTTATAAACCATCTTGCGGTTATCTCGCAAACCATTTTGTTGTCACCGTATAAACTACCTGGTTTCCATTTTGCGAATTAATTTACCACACTATAAAACTACTTTGATACTGCTATATGCATAACATTTGTTTGACGAAATTAAGAACTTCGTCGTTAGTCCTCAATTATACATAGCCTGATCACCTATGTCTAATTCAGGAAGAACCATGCCATGCTGGGAGTAGTCACCTTAAAACTTTTGTCAAAAGTAATATTCTACTTATATCCCCAAAAAGTGATATTTTTGTGTGTGTATCCATAAAACATGTTTGTCACGAGAAGATAAATTAATAATCATAGCAACTAAGTAGACCTTTACACCACCTTACTACATAGAGTTGACATCATCTTCCCCCAAATCCTATGTCGAAAAGTCGGGACGCATCACTAATCACCCTAGAACGATCCACTAACGAGTTTAGCCGTCATTAAGGAATTCACTAAATCACTCATTTAACGTCGACGTAATACCATATGACTTAGTAGTTGTGACGCCATCATATGTATAGATTCGTTACCACCCTGGAAAAGGGCAAATATCGTAACTGATACTCTAAGTCGAAAGGAACAAAGAAAGCCACTAAGAGTCGAACTTTAGTCATGACGAAAAATTTGAATCTGCCGTCACAAATCTTAAACGCTCTAGCTAAAACAATTAAGACAAAAAATGTTAAGAACAAAAATCTTCGCGGCATGAACAAGGAGTTTGAGACTACATTGAGAACATAAGTTGGTTACCATGCTTTGATGACTTAAGAACTTTAGTTATGCACAAGTCGCATAAGACGAAGTATTCAATCCATTGGGGTTCTGGCAAGATGTACCAGGACTTGAAGAATTTGTATTGGTGGCCCAACATAAAAGAAAATATTGTCACCTACGTCAGCAAGGGATTGATATGCTCGAAGGTCAAGGCTGAAAACCAAAAACCATCTGGTTTGTTGGTACAACCTTAGATACCTTAGTGGAAATGGGAGAAAATCACTTTAGATTTTATCACGAAGCTACCTAAGACGTCAAGTGGTTACGATACCATTTGGGTGATTGTTGATTATCTTAGCAAGTCTGCTCACTTTTTGCCAATGAAGGAAACTGATTCGATGGATAGACTGACGAGACTTTACTTAAAAGAAGTAGTCTCAAGGCATGAAGTGCCGGTCTCTATCATCTCTGACTGTGATACCAGATTTACATCGCATTTCTGACAGTCGCTCCAGAAGGATTTGGGTACTCGTCTAGATATGAGTACTGCTTACCATCTGTAGACCGATGGTCAAAGCGACAGAACCATTCAAACTCTCGAAGACATGTTACGCGCCTGCGTAATAGATTTTGGAATGGTTGGGATAAACATTTACCGCTAGTAGAGTTCTCATATAACAACAGTTATCATACTAGCATCAAGGCTGCACCATTTGAAGCACTCTATGGTCGCAAGTGCCGATCACCTGTTTGCTGGGCCGAGGTCGGAGATGTTTAGCTCGCTGACCCAGAAATCGTTCATGAAACTACCGAGAAGATCGTACAAATTAAAAGCAGAATTCAAGCCGCACGTGATCGTCAGAAGAGTTACGCCGATGTGAGGCGTAAACCTTTAGAATTTCAAGTGGGAGACAAAGTCATGTTGAAGGTTTCACCTTGGAAAGGGGTTATCCGTTTTGGCAAACGGGGAAAGTTAAACCCGAGGTATATTGGACCTTTCAAGTGTTAGCAAAAGTAGGAATCGTTGCATATAGACTCGAACTTCCTCAACAATTAAGCAGGGTTCATAGCACGTTTCACGTGTCTAATTCGAAGAATTTTTTGTCTGACAAATCGCTCGTGATTTCGTTGGATGAGATCCACATTGATGACAAGTTACATTTCGTAGAAGAACCCGTGGAAATTATGGACCGAGAGGTCAAGCGGTTGAAGAAAATCCGTATTCCTATCATCAAGGTTCGATGGAACTCTAAGAGAGGCCCAGAGTTTACGTGGGAACGCGAGGATCAATTTCAGAAGAAGTATCCGCATCTGTTCGCAAACCCCGTACCTTCGTCAAATGCAACGAATTAAGCTTTGGGGACAAAGCTCTTTTAACGGAGGAAGACTGTGACAACCCACAATTTCAGGTCATTTTACGTCAAGCAAGTGTTATATACCTATTACGAAGATAATTTATAACTTTTCGTATTTTATTTTTATACGTTACGTAAAATGTTTACGTTTCGCAATATTTAGTTTCATGCATGCATGTAAACTATACCACCTTTTTACACTTAACCAAATACCCACAATTATACCCAATACCTAAAATTTATATAATTCTTACCCAAAATCACAACCATGGCCGGTTATACATGTATACAATACAAAATCAATACCAAGTTTGCTTCGGTTTGCATCTTTTAGTTTCATATGCTTGCAGTAAAACTATACCACATTTTGTTAAATTAACCATATTACCCGCATTATTTTACCCAATACCTTAATTTTTTTTGGTCTTACCACTAAATCTACTACCAGGCAGGTTTTCATGTATACTTTTACACTTAATCGATATACAAAGTTTGATTAGTAATATTACTTGTGCTTGTTGTGTCGTTTTTTTCATGTTTTAATTACATGTTCGATTACTTTTTTTTTCAAGGTTTACTTACAAGTTCTATCTAACCCTTACACAAGACCACTCCCCCCATGCCAATCTCTTACAAACGCAACCCTCTTGAAATCATGGATTTGATGTTAATTGGTTCCCTAGATATTTTCACTATAAAAGGATGCTTGCATCAAGTCTTTCTCACATACTTATCACTTGCAAAAATCAAAACACTCTTTCTTTATCTCTTACTCATATCCGGCCAACAACAAGAACAAACAAGGAAGAAGTATTTTTGATTTCTAGCAAGGATTTCTCGGTCCTTTAAGGGTTTAAGTTAGTTATCAAACATTTAGGGTTTGATTTAGATTAGTATTGTGTTCATATCATCACCATCTTCATCCAAGGTTCATATCATTTTTCTTCATATTTTTATAATGTCTACTTTCATATAAACATGTTATATTTCAAGTTATATCACCAATTAGTTTTATATCTTAACAACTTTACAAGAAAACCAAGGTTATACATAAACAAGTAAACACTTACATAGAGATGAAAATGACTTACAAACATGTTAGAACATTTGAAAATATTTATTTTCGTATATTATATGAACTAGTGGATTTATTAAACTAGTTGTTAATTTAATTGTTCATCAACTAGTTTAAATAGTTTTTACAAATTATTGTGTTCTAGATATTTTAATTATCTATTTGAGATGAGATGGATGGGACTAGGATTAGTGAATGTTTTGTGATATAAAGGATGATGTTGTGGTTAAGTTAGAAGATGTAGTTATATAAAATGGTGTAAAATTTCAAGTGTTACGATTTATATATATATATATATCTTTGGGACAGTCGGATTTATTCAGTAAGACATGAGTTTCAAGACAAGTTAAAACCTTAGAAATATGATAGTACGTCTTGATATGATCCCGTGCATATAAGGAACTCGAAAAACGAATGTAAAATAAAGAAGATATGAATTTTTGAAGTTTATGACATCTATTATTAAATTGACAACTTTTTATAAAAATATAGGGTCTGGTCAGTTTTCATTTCATGTTTTCGAGGCCTTTCGGGTCTGAACCGGCTTAGGTATAAAACTAGAAAGTTGCTCGGAATGATATTTCAGTAAAAAAACGCGTGTTTTCGAAGCCTAAAAGTGTAATATGAGTGAGTTAATCTTCATTAAAACTAGACAACTTTTATATAAAATTTACTGCACACTTTTACAAATGTATGTTCCTGACATGAATAGTAATTTGACTTTTCGGATGTTTTCGGTTTGTTTGGACTATAAAAACCTTAGGAACTAATATAACATCACTTATATAATATTTATACGCGTTTTAAACTTTATAAATATTATTTTATAAATTAACTAGACTATATATACATGGTCGTGGTAAAAATAATAAAAGTGGTAAACTTAATGAAAGCATTATTTTGATTTATAAGCTAAGTCTAAAACTATTAGGTGGTGATATAACAAGATAAAATATAGTGCGTTGTTCTATATTTTCATACATATTCTAAATCGACCTATAATTAAATAGGTTGCATACCGGTCTTTATAGGCGACATTTCTAGTTGATTTTTCTAGAAATCAATTCCATCACTTGAGGTAAGTTTATAGCGCCACTTTGCTTGTTTAACAACACTTTACAAATCTCAGGGTGAGATACATGCTTTGTTTTACATTTAGACGTAAGTACTCTTTTAAACATGTTACGAGTTGCCTAAGTAGCGATAACCCATTATGCCTAGTATCATGAACTGTTAATTACTTGGAGTAAGCGTGTGTGTTATAAATAGATCTATTTGGGATTAACATCCCCGTTCGGGTAAGTCATACTTACTAGCTACGGACGACCGAACTAATGGACGTATACCATATCGGATTTTGAATGTTACGGGTTGAACATCTACATGGGTACAATATTGCATAAATATGCACATATACATAGTTGTAGCTTCAGTGTCATGAGCTTAGTGCAATCGTAATTACATTTAGTGATTTTGTATGGGATACATTAATTCACACATTAAACTCTTGCGGTCCTACATTTATACATACATAAACCTATGAACTCACCAACTTTATGTTGACACTTTTAAGCATGTATTTCTCAGGTGAATACGCTGCTTGACGTACTTGAAGTGCATTGGAGTCTAAACTTTTCAAGAATACATTCTTGGATTTCTATATACACGCAAACTATAGTTCCTCGTTGTACTATTTTAGGTCTTTCATTTTGATGCAAACTATTGGGACAAATGTTATAACTTATTTATTTCAATCAAATCAACGAGGGTACCTTCCAAACGACTCATTTAGAGGTCGTTCTCTTATATATTGTGCTATTGTATTATGAAGTAACACTCCCGGTCACCTTTTCGCTACGACCTATTTTGGGGGTGTTACAGTACACATGGGTATACTTCTTGAAAAAGAAAAGCCATGCACCTGAAGCTATCATGTCATACATCAAAAGAGTTGAAATTCAAAATGACACACATGTCAAACAACTCAGAAGTGACAATGGTACTGAATTCAAAAATAGCATTCTTATCAACTTATGTGATGAAGATGAATCTCTCAAGATTTATCTTCTCCTTACACACATGAACAAAATGGTGTTGCTAAAAGAAGAAAAGAACTCTCATAGAAGCTGCAAGAACAATGCTTTTAGGATCTGTCTTTTTAAAACAATACTGGAATGAAGCTGTAACCACTGCATGTTACACTCAAAACAGGTCCATTATTGTAAAAATACATCTCAAAACTCCTTATGAAATTTTTCGTGGGAGACTTCCAAATATCAGTTTCCTTCATGTTTTTGGATGTCCAGTTTACACTCATAATCAAAAAGATCATTTATGGAAATTTGATGAAAAAACTAATGATGGTTACTTCCTTGGATACTCATTTGTATCCAGGTCATTTAGAGTCTTAAACACAAAAAGATAACAAATTGAAGAAACTTTCCACATCGCCTTTGATGAAAGCACAGAAGCCATCAGGTTTTCAAAACCATTAGTTGAAGATACTACTATTGCTGAATGTGAAAATTTTTCCAGTTGATGAATATCTTCATCAATTTGAGCCTTCACAAAGGTATCAAGCAAATAGTAATGTTGTTCAGTTCATAGAACCCTATGACAGACCTTAAACAACTATCATTGAAATTGATGCTTCCACTAATCAAAATGATCATCCTGTTCAAACGGATGAAATCTTAAATGATGATCAACCTGAACACACAAATAACAAACATGTGAGACATAATTGTTTAACAATCACTCATTGAAAAATGTTTCACAAGATGAAAGAAATTCATCATGATGACAATTATCCTTTCATTTTTAAGGCTTCTTTAGATATTTTACACAACTGAACAAATTCATGTCTCCACTATTAACCATCCTTTAGCCTCTCCAGCTCCTCAAAATAAATGGTCTAGGGACAAAGACATTAAGTTGGTTAACATTGTTGGTAATCCAGGAGCTGGAATGCTTATAAGAAAAATGGCTAAGGAACTTAGTGCTGCTTTAGCAGGTAAATGTCTCTGACTTTCTATCTAAAGAAGAACCTAAAATGTTCTTTGAAGCACTCAAGCATCTTGGATAGGTTGATTCCATGCAAGAGAAACTGAATCAATTTGCTAGAAACAAAGTTTGGACACTTGTTCCTGCACCTTATGGTAAAACCATAATTGGCTTTAAGTGGATTTACAGAATCAAAAGGGATAAAACTGAGGCTTTCATTAGAAACTAGGCAAGACTTGTAGCCCAAGGCTATAGGCAAGAAGAAGGAATAGATTATGATGAGAAATTTGCTCCAGTTGCAAGACTTGAAGCAATCTAAATCTTTCTTGCCTTTGCCACTTACATGAACTTCACAATTTATCAAAAGGTTGTCAAAAGTGCTTCCTAAATGGAAAAATGAAAGAAGAAGCTTATGTTCAACAACCTCCAAGTTTTGAGAGTAGTGAATTTCCAAACTATGTTTTCAAATTAGACAAAGCCCTTTATTGACTTAAACAGGCTCAAGATCATGGTATGAAACTCTCTCAACCTTCCTCACTAAAACAAGTTTGTATGAGAAAAGATAGACAACACACTATTTGTTTACAAATCCAAAACAAATGTTATACTTGTTCAAGTGTATGTTGATGATATCATCTTTGAGTCAACAAATTAAAAGCTATGCAAACAATTTTCCAAGTGTCACACCCCCAAAATGTGTCGCATCGGAATAGGTAACCGGGGACGTGACATCACAAGCACAAAGTACAAGAGAACAACCACTAAATGGACGTTTTGAAAATAATACATCGTTGAATTAAATAAATGGAAATAAGATTTTACATAAGTTCAAAATATTTAAATCAAAGCAGAAGGAAAAAAGATAAGTTTTTAAAAAACAACGAGTATTAATGATAGATGTTCCATAAAAAGAAGCCATATGCATAAAGACTCCAAATACCACTTTAAAATGTCCTAACGAGTTAAACACCTGAGAATACATGCTTAAAATGTCAACAATGTTGTTGATGAGTTCATAGGTTTAAGTAAAACATTAAGTATGAACCACAAGATTTAGTAGAGTGTGGTTATTGTAACACATACAATATCACAAAAGTATTTACGATTGCACTAAGCTCATGACACCGAAGCTAAACAAAGTATGTAGCAAATAAATGCCAAGTAAAGTGCCCGAGTAGGTGTCCAACCCTAGACCACCTAGAAATCCGTCATGGTATACGTCCGTTTTATCAGCAGTTCTGATACAAGTAAGAATCACCAACCGGACGGGGGTATTGATCCCAACAGATCTATTTATAACACTCGCGCTTATAACATGTAATTAACGGTTCATGATTGTGGGCAATAGTGGGTTATCAGTGCTTAGACTAATCCGTAAACATGTAAGAAAAGTACTTGCGTCCAAGAGTAAAAACGAGCAATGTATCTCACCTCGAGATTTGTAATGTATTCGTAAAAAACAAGTAAAAGTAGGGCTATAAACTCACCTGAAGCAAAGTGATAAGTGGGGAAAATAATCAACGGATGTAAAACGAGCACGAACGTCCTAAGCGCGACCTAAATAAATGGATGCGCTTTAGGTGCAAGCAAATAATAGTAAAACGATGCTTATGCAATTTTATAAACTTAATATCACCCGCACAAGTTTGTGTTTTAGTTTTATAAGTCAAAACAACATTTACGTCATGTTCGTCATGTTTACATGCTATTATCTACATTATGACTATTTATAAGTGATGTGTCATTATGTGTAGGTAATATTATTATCAAGTTTTACTATTTATATTTTGCCGACTTTACCTAAAAACAACACTAACGGGTAGTGTACCTGATCAGATGTAGGTTCGTTGGTAAGTAGGGTGTCGATCACTAAGAGCGAGTGTTAATACTTAAATCTATCAGTATTCTAGTTATCTATGTTAGTGCTAAATTATTCTATGTTATATCTAAGTTAAACCTAAACTAACACAAAAGGAGGGTTTTTAGCCTGAGAGACTGACACAAGTTTTGGTTTACCTAGACTGAGATGAGGGCAATTAACACACACATGTTGATAATTAAAAGATAAAGAAGCTGTCAAGCCTAATGTAAGGAAAACGTATTAACCATATTTAATTTAATAAAATACAGGTTTTAGTTTATAAGTGCAATGATTGTCTTGTCTCGTTGTTGATATATCATTCCTAGATTTAGACGGTACTTCTTTCTAAAACTAGACTTGGCAATTCTGTCACAATTACCAAATCCGCATAAAGCAATCGTGGTTGATTATAATCTATCTTAGGAGACAGTAATGATGATCTTATTGAATCCTAGCTCATTGAGACTTTACTAACTTACTGCTTAAGGATCTTTACTTAGGGAATCAAAACGTTATTTGTTAATCCTAGGTCACCTACTAGTCTAACTTGTTCACTAAACCAAGAGCAAAGACAACATGTTATTTATGATCTTATTGTTCTAGATATATAAATTACAAGTATGGAGAGCTATCTCGACATCTAGCTAACTCTCTATTTTGTATTCCTAGATCCAGTTGAATGATATGTTGCATACTTAAGCACATAAACGAGTATAAATTGGTAAACATAAAACAACACACAACTTACAAGAAGCAATTAGAATAAACATAAACCAAACATTAAATTATCATCAACATGACAAATACCTTTAGCTATTGTAACTATACAAATTTCATAGATGAACGATTAAGGTAAACTAAAGTGTTAAGAACGATACCATAAACTGAACGCGTATTTAGAGTATAGAAATTACAAGGGTTTCCTATGGATTGAAAGGCGTTGCAAGACCTTCTTGGCTTATCTTCTCTTATGAAAATCGAACCTGGTGGTTAATTCCTTCTCCTTAGTCTTTGGTATGGTTTTTGCACCTTTTTTGCACATTAAATTCGTATTTAGGGTTCGGTATTTATAGCCTTTAGAATTTGGTCGATACGCCGTATTGAAGGAGTTTAATACGGCGTATTAGGGTTTCTTGGCTTGGGGTCCACGATTATTATATTCCAAGACTTGCAATCCAATACGACGTATGGACTTCTTCTGAATACAGCGTATAGATCTTCTTTAATGGATGCTGAGTGAAGTATAAGGCACATATACATCGTATCTTCCTTGATGGATACATCGTATATGTTGTCAGAATAATAGTCTTCATGATTTCTTTGTTTAAGCTCAAAAATGTGTGCCTTTTGATTAACTTTCACTCTTTGCTCGATATTTACTGCAAATAACAAATATAAGCAATTAAGTACCAATTCATGCATAAATAATATAAAACGAGCAATTTAGCTGGGATAAATGATGCTATAAAATAGACGTTATTTAATGTCATCAAATATCCCCCCACTTAAATCATACTAATCATCAAGTAGACTTTAGAAGACTTATGAAAATGTATCACAAACCAAGGTTTAAGATTTTTCCTTTAAGCAACTTTTTCGTTTAATTACTAACACACAACCAAACACCTCACGAAGTAGGAAAATGAAAACACTCAAATCACTCAACTAATCTATGTGGTAACATTTAAGTAATTCGCTCAATTGCTCGGTCGTGATGAGTATTTTATCATAAGCTTGGTAAGGATACACATCTCCACCACTAAAGCTAAGGAGTGACAAGTCTAAAAAAAGGTAAATTAGGTTAAGGTTTAAGGTTTGATTGTTCTTTTTAATCTCTATCGATATCAATATTCCAGAAAAGGCGACAAAACTACAAATGCACGCCCAAATCCATGACCGCGACACTTGTGATTGCTCACTCCTTAACTCGAATAAGCTAAAGAATATGACTAGTAATCTTTACCAATAGTAGTAAACCAACAAGGGCGACAAAACCATATATACACATCTATATCCATGGAATAGACATACATGATTGCTCACTCCATCATTCGAATAAAACCAAAGGTTAGGATGAAGAACAATAAAGGGTATGGAATCTTTCAATCCTTTACCAACAGTAATACACCAACAAGGATGACAAAACTGCACATACACAGACAAACCCATGAATGAGACATATGCGATTGCTCACTCCCTCATTCGAGCAAACCAAAGGTTAGGGATTAGGTATGGGAAATATAATTGGTGTTAACAAAAAGAACCAAACAAATAGATTAAGTCCAAACAAATAAGGAACAATGTTGCTAGTTACTTTCCCGACCATGCCCATGAAAAAGACACAAAATCATAGACTAACTCACGCTTTAACATGGAAACTCATGCTTTGGGTAGACACGAATTAGACTCATAGATGTCTTGATCATAGATCAATAAAAAAAACCTTAGTTGGCGTTCTCGTAATGGTCAACTCCCAATCATTCATAATACGCATAGTATACAACATTAGTGGCGATATCTACCACTTGATGCATGAAAATACATAGTTGGTTTATATTGTGACCAACTAGAAATAATATACAACATAATTTTACATCGTTGGTTTATAACACGTACCAACGAATAATCGATCATCATAAATAATTAAATCGGTTAAGCTTAGACGAACTGGTTATCTCACAAGCCTCACCTGTTTTTTCTCTCTCTTTTTTTGTATTTTTCTGTTTTTTTGATTTTTTTATAACTAATACTGAAAAACGAAATTGGGTGTAAAATTTCACCACTTCACGAATACGATAAATCTGGATTCTATTTTCGATCATACTAGTGAAAGTAGTAAACACACGAAAAATAAAAAACTACTACTTTCACATTCCCATTACATTGTGCAATTTTCCGACCTAACCATCGATAGAAAATACGCACACGAACACATGAAATACAATACTTTACAAAAAAGCAACTATCAACCGATTAAGGACTTAATCTAATCCATTTGCTCTTGATACCACTTACACTTATAGCGATTTATTTTTGTAAATTTACACACATAATAGATGAGGAAGAGTGATGGAAAAGACAAGATTAAGCTTGAAGGATCAAGGTAGTTTTTCTTGATGGGAATGATAAGCAAACAAAACACATTGTTTATTTCTCTATTGTTAAAAAATATTAGATATTGTAAAATAAAACTAAAACTCAACTAACACTAGAAATGAGGGAGGAAGCTTCATTTTATAGGGGAAGGTGACTCTTACACTTTCCCTCTTCTACCGATGTGGGATAAATCTCAAAACATATAAGATATTAGATTAGATTAGAAATCTGTAACTACGTTTCTAGACTATTATAAGGTTCGTAAACATAAAATGACATCACTTCATAAAAACGTAGGCTTACAGATTATTTTTGTCCTTTTTTTTCTTTTTATATTTTAAACCGTTAATCGTTAAGCGAAACAAATTAGACTATCACGACGAACATTTAATTATCTTTCTATAGACATGCACTTTGACATATTTCCGACAAACTTTTTTTGTCGCTTTTTTTACATTTTTCGTCTTTTTTAGTTGATGAAACTTACATGAGAAATTCAGTGTGATTAACAACTAGTTGGACTATTCGAATATTTAAACATGTAATAAAATGAACATAATTTTTTTACAATATTTTAAAAGTTTCATTGTTTTTTTCTTGGACTATAAAATGACTCGTAAAAGTTTTGTTTAACAATCATAGATTTTATTTTCTATAAATATCTCATAACTTAAAGAAAATATTTTGAAAGTATAGATAAACAAAACACAAACTTGTATAAAATATTATATTTAAAACCGACTAAAAATGTGAAAAAATGATTAAAAAAAGTTAATCGAAAGTATATCAAAGTGCATGTTTACAGAAATATTATTTGATCCTCGTCACGATGATGTAATTTCTTTTTAACGATTAATAGTTTAAAAAATATTAATTTTTAGAAAAAAATTAGAACTGATATATAATTAAGTGGATCAAACACTATAAGTAAATAATACTCCCTCCGTCCCAAAATTATTGTCTCCCGACAAAAAACACACAGATTAAGAAAAGTGCATTTATTACTGCTTTCTCTTTCTTACTTTTTGACAGAATGACAGTTTTACCCTTAGCTAAATAATTAAATTATTCTTCAAAGTTTGTAATTTTAATTTCAAACAAGGGTAATATAGTAAACTTGATCAAACTTTCCTATCTATTTTTAGTAGTGGATAATTAAAATGGGACATCCCAAAAAGAAAACGTTGACAATAAAAATAGAACGGAGGGAGTAAAACATATAATTAAGTGAGTGTTGCTATAAAAGTACCCGGGTTTTTTTAACATTAATACTTGTTCTTGTAGTCCTTTTTATTCTTTTTTCTGAAAGTTGAATGTGTCTCTCTTTGGAGACATTCTTTAAAAGTTGTCTTTGTAGATGGTTGGATTTGTACTCTCTTTGTCTCAAATGTATTGTTCATCGATAAGAAACACACAGTTTTAAAAAATAGGTCAAAGTATAATTTGATACCTCAAACTTGGTTAATCGGGTTTTTTACTACCCTAAATTTTTAATGGTGCGGTATAGTACCTTAAACTTGTTATCTCGTTTATAATTAGGCCTTTACTCAGTCACATATTATCACATGACTTAACTATCGTTAGTTTTTTTTTAAAAACACGATTTAAGTTTTTACCACTTTGCACATTTTCAAGATATAAACCTTATTCAACTGAATTATATAATGAATATTATTCAACTAAAGTCCATTGTTTTGGCTTTCATTTATTCAATACGTATTGTTGTAATGTTGTATGATAAATAAGTACATCTTTATTATTGTTCCATAAAACACCATTATATGTACTAATATAGAACTGATATAATGGATAATTTTTAACACAAACAATAATATTAAATAAGAGAGTCATAAGTTCAACCCGACCAATCAAATATAACCAGCAACCTACACATAAATGTTTTTGTAGAACATGAGATCTGATCATTATAGATCTTCACATGGGATCATTTGTTATCTTTATTAAAGGCATGATATATAAAAAACATAGGAACTAAAGCAAATATCCTTACTAGCAGATACCAAAAAAAACAGCAACTAAAGACCAATTACTAGCCCATATAAACATAAATGGGTTTAAGTGTGGGAAGCCTTAAAGCTTTCAACTATTCGCTCCTTCTCAAATGGAGATGGCGCATGTTAAATTGTCCATCTGCTTTGCGGGTTAAAGTCCTAAAGTCGATTCATGGTGACACAACGGGCTTCGATATTAAAGGCTGTCAATCTAACGGGCTATGGGCTCGTATTGTTGGTTCGATTTACCACCTACATTTAAGCGGATACCTCCCTTTGAATTCTTTTCGATATAGTGTGGGGGATGGTTCTTTGATCCGATTTTGGAAAGACACTTGGTTGGGGATTCGCCTCTTTGTACAAAGTATAATCGGTTGTTTCGTCTAGAGAGAAACCAAAACTGCTTAATTAGCGGATCAGCATTTGCAAATGGCTCTTGTCCGTCGGGATTGAGTAGCCTATTCTTTCTGGAAGAACGCAGGCTGATTTTAATAATCTTTTGATTGATATCAGCTCTTTGGATATTGATGTTGGAAGAGATACTCCTATATTTACACTCTCCACGGATAACATCTACTCAGTTAGTGTTGCCCGAAAATATTTAGGTGAGTGCATGCTTCCATCGTCTCTCCCATGCACAAGGTGGTATAAGGTTCTCCCGAGAAAAGTTAACATCTTTATGTGGCGGTTGTTTCTTGACAGGCTACCTCATCGTCTTAACCTCTCCTCTCGGGGTTTAGATTTCGACTCTATTACGTGCCCGGTTTGCAATGGGTTTGTTGAGTCGAATTCCCATGTATTCTTTTCTTGCGCTTCAGCTTCTAATATTTGGAGGTTAGTTCATGGTTGGTGTGATTTAAAGTTCCCGCTTTTATCTTCTTGCAATGATTGAGATTCTTGGTTTTTGGTGTGTCAAGCTACAAAAGACGAGAAGGACAGAGCCTATGTCATCTTCGCTTCAACATGTTGGACCATTTGGCGTTTTAGGAATAATATCGCTTTCAATTCTCAAGTTACGAGGAAATGTGATATTTTTGATACTATTCGCCTTTTCTCTTTTTCTTGGTATAAGTTTAGAGGCAAAAATGTATTAGCTGGACTGATTGGTTGAAATCGTCTTTATAATTGCTAGCTTCTTGCTAGTTCTTTTTTTTAATAATATGTCGCCGTTAAAAAAAAGGGTCAATAGGCGATCTATGATAGTTTGAATGAAACGACTCGCATTGATGTTTAATAATATGGGTAAAAAAATGACACATAATGCAATTTGAGCTACAACCATGACATATTGCAGTAGTCCAAAATTAAAACTCTAACATACTGCTATACTAAATGGGTTAAAAAATGACATACTGCGTTGGAATGAACCAAATATTTTACAAATCATTACATGAGCATTGTTGATGCAAAAGTTAGGTTGGATCTGATTTGGCCCGAATAGGTAGTTATTCAGGCTGAGGAACCTTATTCTTGCACCAAGTGAATTTCATTGAAGACTCCTGCACAAGGAATAAAGAACACGCGTTAACCTTGTCGTGGGAACGGATCCCACGATTAGCCTCCGGCGTGAGAGTAAGTATATGGTTTTTGGAGAGTAATCGAGTATGATTAGGGTTTTTAGT
>BQNB010142725.1:0-17094 GCA_026074375.1 Tanacetum coccineum | reverse complement strand
AAGTCAAAGTACAAGTCTTTAAAAGCTCAATGTATAAGTCATTAAGCATGATCTCCAAAATAGCCGTTTTACCTCCGTTTTCATTCTATTTTCTTCACCATTATTTGTGTACAAGCTAATACACACAATATACAATGTGTAAACCCTAATTATTCTATTCATAAGCTTTCATACATCTTATTTCACTCAAAACCCTAATTATGCCCTAATTGGAACTTTTGACCCGTTTACTCATTTTCTACCCATTTTAACCCAAACCACCTATCAACTTTTGATTATAATCCTTAATATAAGTCTTAGGATCAGTAACCTATCATTCCTAATCAAATGTACATGAAATCCAAGCTTGAAAACCCTAATTGTGCCCTAATGTACCCGAAATCAAAAACCTTTCCAAAGTGACCCATTTTGAAAGTTTTTCTTGCAACCAAGCACCTCAATGACAATAACCTTGCCTCCCTAGCTTCTTAAAAGCACCTCTCTTCAAATATCTTCATCCTTTATTGTATAAAATTGATCACACGTTCTCTTGTTTTTTATTTTGTACCCGCGGCATACCAAGACCAAAACCAACTCACCATAGCTAGTTTCTAGCTTATACAACTCATAAACTAGCTTCTCCACATCCCTAACTAGCTTATACACATGTTCTAACATAGATTGCAAGCTTACCTTGAGCCCTAAGGGTGGTTTGACTATAAATAGGACCCTAAATCATTCATTTTTCTTCATCCCCCATTTCCTCCTCTATAACCCTTACATAGAAGCAATACTTTGCTCTAATAGATCCTAAGAGGTCTTAAGAAAGCTCAAGTTCAGAAAGAAAGCAAAAGAAACCAAGAAACAAAGCCCCAGAGTCGTTATTCTAGGCGTATGAAGCTAAAAGTCCCGATTTCGACCCGTTTCTAAGATATAAGCTCAAACCAGGTTCTCTAAGATTATATTCTGTATTCATTCCATCATAATGTTCATATGATCATGCTAAAATCATAACATAAATCTTTGAACTCAAAAACCTATGTGTTTTACCTTTTTGATCCAAAACCGTACACCTGAAACTCTAATTTCATGTTTTTATTTAATCTATAAGCTAAACTTGTAAACTATTGTTATAATCTCACCCAATAAGCTTAACTAACATTAAAATAAGTGCTTTGATAATTCATGAAAGAATTTAAACTTAAAACCCGCGCGTTTTCATTTTAAAACCCTAATATGACCCATTTTGCTTCCTAGCTTAACGAATCGTTATTTTAAACTTGCATTGCATTAAATCTTCATATTTTCATTTATTATAACTTATAAATGTCTATTGAAATGTTAAAATAAGCTTGCATGGCAATTTGGACATGTTTTGTAAATATTATCCATGCAAGGGGTATATAACGTAACTTTCTCGTAAACTTTCAGAAACTTTTAACTAAAAAGGACCTGAAAATGTCATTTTATCAATGTTATATAAAAACTTATAGGGGTCTTTTTATGTCACTTTCTACAAAGTGCATGTTTAATTTGTATATCTTTTTTAACATGAAGGACCAAACCGTAAAAAGTGGTTACTCCAAGGGTTTATTTTGCCATTCTTTTCTCAAGGGTCTAAATGTAACATTTGAAAAGTATAAAAATGTATTCAAACAATTACCAGGGACTTAAACTTTAATCTAACGCTTGACGTGCTTAAACATTTCTAGTTATTAATTAAAACGTTTTAAAACCCGATTATGTTATATACCATAATATCTTTCATCATCATTGTGCCTTTAGAAATCATTGGCCCCAGATCTATATTTGTACCACAATACTAGGGAGCTTCATATTAAGGAGTTTCATCTTGGTATTACGTTCTGACTGAGTTGTTGGGTTTACGATTTAAAGTGCCCTAGCTCCTCAAACATTTACTAAATGACTTCAGAATTATGATGGCCCGAACGGTGATACAATAATTCCAAACTCTTCAATCAAATTCATAACTCTTAGAACCAAAGTTCTAAAATACAATCTTCCTAAGACTTTACATATTTACTCAGGTTGCATGACGTGGTTGTTTACTATCATTTTGCTATATCAACCTTCCCCTGTTAAGATTGTGATATGGTCGCCAGCTTTCATTCTAAAATATTTATTGCATCTACCTATCAGGTGAGATTCATAACCTCGCCTTTACTCATTTACATGTTTTATAAACCCGCGAGGGGGATACATGCTTGTTACAAACTCTATTTCATATGTTTATTCTTATTAACAATGTGATTACTTTACAAAGACTTAGTGAGATTCATAACCTCGCCTTTACTTATTTACATGTTTTATAAACCCGCGAGGGGGATACATGCTTGTTACAAACTCTATTACATACTTGTTTATCTTATAACAATGTGATTGCTTTTCAAGGACTTAGTGAGTTCATAGCCTAACTTTTAAATCTCTTATATTTCATAAACCCGTGAGGGGGGATACATGCTTAAACTATAAATACAAGTGCTTTTCCAGATTATATGCTATCCTGATATACAATTTTAAAAAATAGTCATAAGTACTTATATGCCAATATTCATCATTATCATGTACCATTAATCACTTACGGGTGAACATAAATTATATGGATAGATCTATCGGGACTTGACGATCCCTGTTTGGTTAGCCGGTATAGTGTAACCAAACACACTATATTTGAATTTCATAGGTATATGGCAATTACCTACACCGATGGCCATTATCTCTATATATATATCACATCATTTTGGGTATATATATACACTAGTCAGTTTGTGTGCCATGATCTTAGACCAAGACTATATCAGACCAAACAGACCAAACAAGACGATAACGTAATAAAAACACAGTTTATCTAGTATAATTGTATTCATCTGCAATTATTATAATAACGGGTATATAATAAGTGACCCAAGATACTTAACAATACATTTTCTCACTAATAATTGTGTTTGTACAATTATTACACTATGACTTGTATTCAAACTCTTTATCAAACCTATGAATTTCACTCAACCTTTGTGTTGACTTTTTAGCATGTTTATCTCAGGTTATTGAGCAATATACGGCGCAGAGTGGCATGGACTCGATGATGGCTAAAACTTGTTATCATTCACATTGTATGTAACTAGATTTTGGGACCTGCCTTTGTAAAACTCTGATTTGAAATGAATGATAACGTATCTTTTGAACAAACGTCTCTTTTGGGTCGTTTTCTATGATTATGATTGTTGTTTCCATGAAGTAATACCCCAGACTAGCTTCCGCTGCTATATTGTAAAAATGAGGGTGTTACAGTTTGAGTGGTCAAATGTCTTTGAAAATAATTTTTTCTGATGAATTTCTGAAGATGATTATTTTATTTTAAAATCAACACCATGAAAAATAATATTTCTCTTATTTTGACA
Organism: Tanacetum coccineum; assembly: GCA_026074375.1. Classification (NCBI taxonomy): domain Eukaryota; kingdom Viridiplantae; phylum Streptophyta; class Magnoliopsida; order Asterales; family Asteraceae; genus Tanacetum; species Tanacetum coccineum. The sequence goes on along the minus strand of BQNB010142725.1, from coordinate 13,693 downwards.
CATAAGCGCACTGACACGTACACTTATGGATAAGGAATGCACGGGTTGTGTTGCAAATAAACACAAGCCTTTGCATGGTCATCAAGTATACCATGTCCGAAAAAATAAATTCCCGTTGAGAGGTCAAGTTTCTTATTTGAAATAATTTCCTTTAAGATGACGACCAGGTTGCTATCTAAAATAATAACAAGCCATTTTTGTCATGTTTTAAAAGCTTTTGAACTTCTGCTCGAACTTCATTTATAGCCTTGTATCATTATTAAATGACATTCCTAAGGCCGTAAATGTTATCGATTTTCAGAAGACATGCCAGAGATACATATTTTTATATTTTTTTGATTTTTAATTTTTAATTTTGTTTTTTTATAAAATTTTACGTTAAGAGAAAAATATTTTTGTGTTTTTATGTGTTTTTATGTTTTCTTATGTAAATATTATACACAGGACATTAGAATAGGTACCACCACTATTCTTCAGCTTCATCTGCCAGTTCTTTCAGAGTATAAGGAGTAAAAATTCTCATTCCCAGCTTGTCGATAAGGAATTTAATTCATTCTCGACATAGAGCCTTGGTGAAGATGTCCGCCAACTGATATTCTGTTCTAACAAAGTAAAGCTCGACGATTCCATTCTCCACTTGCTCTTTTATGAAGTGATATCTGATGTTGATATGCTTTGATAAAGAATGTTGAACATTGTTGCAGCATAAGGCAATAGCGCTTTTGTTATCACAGTACATTGGAACTTTATTGAATGCAAGGCCATATTCGATAAGTTGTGATCTCATCGAAAGGACTTGAGCACAACAGCCGAAGAAGGCTATATATTCAGCTTCCGTACTGGATATTGCAGCGATTTTCTGCCTTTTTGATGACTAGCTAACAAGTCTGTCTCCCAACAATTATATACTTCCAGATGTACTACGTCTTGTATCTTGACAACCTGCGTGATCAGCATCTACAAAAGCTGTTAGAGCAATTTTAGCCGTGTTTTTATGTAAAGTGATGGTCATTATATATTCTCGAGCCTTGTATAGGAAAAACATAGTTTACAGGAATTCATTTAAGCTAATTGAGCTTAGTTGTCGGGCTTAAAGCCCATGTGTAATAGGTTAGGTCCAAAGACAAAGCCCAATAACCCAAGTAGGGTTAAAACACTCCATGTACTATAAATACATTTCACCACACAAGGTGAAGGGTGTTGCTTCTCATTTTTCTTTCTAGTGAAAGTAACCATTTTCTCTCTTTGTATCTCTCTCTAGTTCTTTCTCTTTCTCTAAAATCTTTACTCTTATTTTGTGTTTATTGTGATGAAATGATATCATCTAACATGTGGTATCAAGAGCCTAGGTTGGGTTTCATGGTTTTGTTGTGGTAGCTTAAGCTTATTGTTCGACTTATTTTTTTACGGCTTATTTTTTTCTCTTGTTTTAAAAAGCTTCAGGTGCCATTCTTAGTTTTTTTACTTATTTTGGATTAAAATCTACGAAGTTTTAATCTTTCTTTGTTAAACACCCACGTGGGCTTTAAACATATTATTTTTCGAGCTTAAATTGACATTTAACACAGTCATAAATCAACAGTGATGGGCTGTTTTACTAGATGAGTTTAATAGTGGCCTATCACAATTTTGTCTACTTGGGTCTAATTGAAATAAAGATTATATAGGTTACGGTATTGGTTTGAATATGTTTACTTCATCAAAAGCTTATTTCTTTCTAGTTTCTAGTTTCTAGTTTCATGTGTTTTGAAGCTTTTTACTAGCTTATTCTATCATCGGCTTATGTTCTTGCTTATTTTTCCTTTCAAAAGCTGTTTGGTCTAAAAACAGTTACAAGCTATCTTTGATAGTTTTTTTCTTTCTTTACAAGTTTGGTTTGTGTTTATCTTCATAAAAACTTTTTTTTCTTATCTTCAAATAGTTTTCACACCTTATCTAAGTCTCAGTATATAAGTGGTTTCTTTCTTTGAGACAGCCTTTCACGAGCTTATTATTAGCTTTTTAGTCACGGCTTGTCTTGCTTATTTGTGGGTTATAATAGCTTATTTGAACTTGTTGTACTTACAAGCTTATTTTAAGCTTTTTGTGGAATATTTATTTCAAGCTTATTCTTGTGGTAAAACAGCTTGTTCAAGAGCTTATTCAAGCTTATTTTGGGTGGCTTATTGTTTTGTTTGTACACGGTTAAAAAAAGGGAGACCAAGATCCAAGTTTTAAGGAAACAAGGACGTTGGTTGTTTTGTTGGTTTCTTAAGAAGACAAAAGAAAGGACTACAAGAATGATAGTACAAAATCAAGTTCAACCGGATTCGCAGGGAATAAGTTCAACCAGATTAGCAACTCAAGGTTCACCAGATACGCAGCTTATAGCTTAACCGGATACGTAGCTCTTCAAAGTCAACCAGATTCGCAATTCTTTTGGTGACCAGATTCGCAGTTCTTTTGGCAACCAGACTCGCACTTTACAAGCATAACCGGATACGCAGTTGTTAAGCTTAACTTGATTCACAGTTTACAAGCTTAACTGAACTCGCAGTTTACAAGCCTCACCAGATTCGCAGCTAGTTCTATCAACCGGACTCGCAGCTCGTTCTATTAACTGGACTAGCATCTTTCCAAGGACAACCGAATTAGCAACTCAATTGAATTGAACTTTACACGTTTTAAGTTAATTTGGGTTTTTCGGTTTCGAGTGTCAGTTAACTTCGAGACTTATAACTACTACCATTGGGATCATGATCCTTTTTCGATCAACGTAGTATATTTATTTTCTATAGACGATAACCGTCCAAACTTGCGAGAATCAAAATACATTCGTTCTATTTTTTCAATTCAAATCGAAGAAGATAACTTTCTGGAGGGAAAATGTTGCTTTTATTACACATAATTCAAAATTTACAAGTTTGGTCCCTGGACTTCACGATCAATTCACAATTCATCCTTCACTTGCTTATTAACCCTCAATGTTCAATCTGTTTTACACCGTTAGTCCTTAACACTTGTAATTCAGCCGGTTAGCCCTTCAAAGTGAAACGTAATTGCACCGTTAGTCCTTATTTGAGTTTTAATCACCCGTTACTCATTTTAAGTTTAAAGTTTATGCATCATTCGTTGTTTTAAGCTCATCATTCATTAACAAAAGCTCAAATTCTTCTACAACAACAATGATTTCAACAACAATTAATCATTGTTTCACGGTTTCTTCTTGATTTTGTAAAATCCCGTGAAAGATTCAATTCTTTTCTCGGTTTAAATCACAGATTTGTAAAATCTCGTGAACGTTAATTGATTTTAATCCACAATAACAATTACTTTACCTACTTAAGATCACAATACTTTTACCGACTAAAGCATTCTACTCTCTACATATCATTTGTCCACATTTCCAACTTATTGCAATTGTTAACTTTCTATACAAGAACAATCTATGCAACGTTTCAGATAAACCGCCCTCCAATGCTTGCTACGAGAACTATGTTCATGGAGGTCATCACATATATCCTCGTGCATTTCCTAAATCACAGTAGCAGCCAAAAATGTAGAAAGCCTATAAGTTCTATCAAATTCCATATGAGAAATTAACCAATACGTCGGACAAAATGATTCCTGAACCAGGTGATGCGACCGTGAGTTCCACTGATGTAATGAATACCATTCATGAGCAACACAGACTGAACTCATATGGAAAAGGAACGCCTGTATACAGGGGACTGAGGCAATGATCAACCATTCAACTTAATCGCTTCTCGGGATCTTCAGAAGACATCTGATTGCTGGTTTGATAGTTGAAAAACTGCCATAACATGAAATCTGTTACATGTGCATCAAATATAAAGGTTCTGTGACAATCAAAATTCAAAGAAAAAAGGCTAATTGTGTTAATGAATGGGAAATGTTTACTTCTACTATGGAATCGATGAGAGTCCTTACTATCATTTTTCTTCAAAAGTTCGGATCTGTTGGGTATTCAAGAGAACAATACATTTCTCAGACAAATTGGCCACATAGAGCTTTTCCGTTTACTCCTAGTCTATCAGCGTTGGAAAGCCTTGCCATCATATCGGAGCCAACCTCAATTATGCAGACAGCCACACAAAAAAATCCCGACTCTCGAGGCATTACACTCAATCTACTAATCACAACCCAGAGAATTGGCTACTTATGTTCTGAACAAGGACAGGGAATCGATTGAGTCTTACTATCATTGTTTCTCAAAGTTGATGAATGGTTTCAAGAGAAACAAACATTTCCCAGAAAAGATTGCCAGCAATATCAAGTTCCTAAACAACTTACAACCTGAATGGAGTCCATATGTTACCATTGTTCATCAAACAAAGGACTTGCATACACCAGATTACACTCAGTTGTATGATTTCTGAAAGTACAATCAAAAGGAGGTAGATGAACTAAGAGCTGAACGACTTGGAAAAACACATGATCCTTTAGCACTCATGTCTAACAATCCTTCCCATTATCCAGTGTTTCACCAAGATCATCCATCATTAAGTACATACATGCAACAACCACTTCCCAATAACAAAAACTATAACCCACAACCATCATTCAACCAGAACTACATGCAACAACCAATGCCAAATCCTGAAGACATTACAGATCCCACAACCGCAATGAACATGACACTTTTTCTAATGGCTAAGGCATTCAAACTAAACTACTCAACAACAACCAACAACAACTAGAGAATTTCATCAAACCCTCATAATAGGCAGATTGCTCAACCGGGTATGAATATGGGTCAAGACAGACAGATGCAGATGGTTGGAGGTAATGGTGGGAATCAGTTTAGAAAGTATGCTAGGCAGAATGTTAGGAATCAGAATGGGTATAATGCATTTCAGAATGTCAAGAATCAGGTTGTTCAGAATGCAGTTCAAAATCTGGGTGTTTAGAATGTTGGAAATCATAATGGCTAATTGTTGTTCTAGGGATTGCTAATTAGCATCTGAATAGGAATGGTAGTGTTGTAGCAGCACGGGCTGAGGGTAATGCGATTAGGAATAATGGTAATCAGATATGGTGTTACAACTATAGAGGATTGGGTCATCTTGCTAGGAACTGCGCAGTCAGACCAAGGAGGAGCAATGCTGCTTATCTTTAGACTCAGCTACTGATTGCTCAAAAGGAAGAAGCATGAATTCAACTCCAAGCTAGATAATTTGATTTAATGGCTGCTGCAACGGATCTTGATGAGATTGAGGAAGTCAATGCAAACTATATTTTGATGGCTAATTTGCATCAAGCATCAACATCGGGTACTCAGAGTGACAAAGCTCCCGTCTATGACTCAGACGGATCAGATGAGGTACACAACTATTACAATTGCTACGATAATGAGAAATTTAATATGTTTACTCAAGAGGAGCACTATACTGAGCTACTCAAGGCTATTCCTGAACCACACCAAGTACAACAGAATGATAGTAATGTTATTTCTGAGGTTTCTAGTGTGGAACAAGATGGGGGGAATAGTAGATCAACATCCTGCAACTGTTAAGGAAACACATGCTTATTTTGAATCATTATATAATAATTTGGCAATTGAAGTTGAAAAAGTCAACTTGGTCAATCACAAAATGAAAGAAACAAATGTTGATTTGACCACTGAGCCTACTAGATATAAAAATCAAGAAAAGTGTTTTGAAATTAGTCAAGAAAAATATGACAAACTTGAAAGATGTTATAAAAAGTCTGTTTATCAAGAATAATGTCTTACAAAAAGGATAAATGCACTTCACTTAAGTTCCGGTAAACAAATAACGACTTTGAATGAGGAAATTTCAAATTTAAATAAACAGCTTTCAACGGAAAAATCAACTGTTTCTTCTCTTCTTGAAGAAAAGAAAAAGTTGAAGTCTGATTTCAAAATACGCGAAGACGAGCTTCTTGATAAACAAATTCAACTTGAGAATAAGATAAAGGAATTAGATAATATTTTGGTTAAAACGGGTCAATCGATTCAAACGATGCACATGCTTTCACCTAAGCCAGACTCGTTTTACCACACCGAACAGAAAATGGCTTTGGGTTATCAAAATCCTTTTTATCTCAAGCAAGCTCAGCGAAAACAACAGAGTTTGTATAATGGCAAAGTGTTACTTGAAAAGCATGATCCTCCTGTTGTGCATGATTCGGAAGAGACACTGCAACTTGCTCAAGAGAGTCGCTTTAAAATGAAACAATTGAACAAAGAAATAAAACCGGAAAATTATACAAAGATTAATCATCTTTTGGGGGTTTTTTTTTTCAAATGGCCAAGTCACGTGAAGAGTTATATTTTTCAAATACTTCCAAAATGGTCAATGTTTCTAAACCAATTTCAATACCAAATGAAGAGTTTTTGGATGATACTACACCAAGTGTTGCACGAAAATTTCTAAATGAGGTAAAAAAACACCATTGTAACTCTTCAACGTGTTGTCAAACAAAAAATGACTTTGGATATACACAATTGTTCGTCTTCTGTTAACCAAGAGATTCACAAAGTTATAAAAGATGAAATTTTCCCTATCGTTAACCAAGTTGATGCTAGATTACAAAATTTTGAAATAAAATTTTTGAAGGAAGCAGCAAAATTTGTTCGAGACTTTAAATCTCTTGCAAAAGAAGATGATGACTCTCTTGCCAAACACAAGGCTTTGGAATTGGAAATCGAGCATCTCTTGCAAAGTAATTATGTTATAGATACATCAAACTTCCAAACTGAGCTTGACGGTACGAAAGAACGATTTGAAAATTGTATCATTAAAAAGGAGAATGAATATTGCATAAACCTTGAAATAAATTGGATACAAAAAGTGTGAAGAATGCAAATTATGACAAAAATCTCGTAAGTACGATAAGCTTTTAATGACATGCAAACAAAGTTTTTAACGGTTTCTAAGCTCAAGTTGGGAGATCAAAAAGGGTCATAAGTTAAGGATACTTCCATGTGTATCAAATAAACTTACATAAAATACCTTGATCTTTGTCTCTAGAAACTAGAAAATGAGAACGTTTTGAATTAGAAATTTTCAGAGTTTTTTGAAATTATGAAAAAGATCAATGCTCATCTTGCAAGGTCACATCAAATATCTGTTTGATCTATTCAGGTGACTCGGGCTCTCAAACAATAAACAATTATGATCGTTGTAAGATAAATTACATGACACGATCTTATGAAATATGCTAGAGTTAAGAGCTCAATTATTTGAAAATGGTTTCTGATATAAAAGGCAATTACTAAGGTACGATTGTGAATACTCAGTTTTATAAGCAATCAATTTTGGGAAAACCACCTTCTTCTTCTAAACCAAAACTCAATGTTGTAACTCCTTTTCCAAAATCTAAGGGTCTTCCCAAGATCAATGAGACACATGCTTTGTCAAAACCAGTCACTTCAAACTCGGTACCCACACCATAAGAATCAAAAGTTGTGAAAAATGATAATGTGATTGCCCCGGGAATGTTTAGGATAATTTCATTCGTATATTAACTTCAGGGGAAGTTCGTGCTTATTTGGTTTTGTCATTATCAACTAGGGGAGGATTGTTGGGAATTATATTTGAGTTGATAAGACAAAACAAGAATGAAACAAGAAGGACTTAAAGGAAAAGGACCTAAATCGACAATAAGAGATTCTTCAAGCTGGTGGAGTATATTCTACAAAAGATAGAAGATATCAGAAGATACTAAAAGATATGCTCAAGAAGAATAAAGATAAAGATTAAAAGATTTAGTTTCCTTATTGTATTTATTGTGTTTCCTTGTAAACCTAGATATCTCTAGTATATAAAGAGATACAGGTTATAGGTTTTAGACATCCACAAAAGTGTGTGTGTGTACACAAGAAGATGTAGACGTCTAGTATAGAGTTAGTGTAGCCTCAAGGTTTTCCTTGATCCCTGTTACAATTGATTGATGTAACCGTATTATTCTGATCAAATAATATTGGGGCTATGGTGAATGTTTAGTAAAACCTTATTACAATATCATTGTTCTTATGTTAATTCCCCTATACATATTTTATGTCCATTGATGTTGTTAATCCTAGACTAAGCCTAGATCTTTAAACTTAACATGTGGTATCAGAGCCATGTGGCTCTCGATCTAGGATCTACAAGGTTTTAAAGAAACCCTAAAAACCCTAATTTTCAAGAAATCATGTGATGAAAGTTTTATGGGGTTTTGAAGATTCAGTGCTATAATGATGCTTATAATTGTCCTCTCTACCTGTTTTGGTATGCAATACGATTGGTAAGCTTTGTTACTATTTATTTTGGTTTCTTTTTGATCCGTTGTACTCTAACTGATCAAACCCTAAACAATTAGGGTTTGTGTATTTTTCAGATCTGATGTGGTGTATACACGGCTTGGTATGAATTCATTCAAACTCTTTTAGGGTTTTCTTTAAAAGCCATGATTGTATAAAGTTGGGGTTTGCACTAATGGTATCTATGGTGGTGATATACATAGTATTCGAACGTGGGCTCAAGGTTTATGTACAGTAGAAAAGAGATATTACTATTGTTTGGGATAAAAGAGATGTGTGCTGCCATTATTTAATTGACAACAGTAAGTTTAAAGTATGGGATTAAAAAGAATTTAAGTTAACAATTTAAGCTTTTGATTATTATTACTATCTTTGATTATTAATACTGTTTGTTCGAGTATTAGTGCTGCCCACTTTGAATATTTGTACTGCTCGCTTTGTCTGAGAAAGAGTTTGTACTATTAGTACTATCCGACATAACTAGTTTGTACCGCTAGCTTTATCAGATATCGGGTGACTCACGGTTTTGGATCTCGGATAGAACTATTTCAAACAACAGTTTAATGGCAGCTTGGTGATTTGTGATGATGATGCTTGTGATACATGGTGTTTATGTTTCTACTAGCTTTGGTGAGTCGATCCATAGATTGATGATGAACCCTAGTAGAACTAATGATGAATGAGGCAAGGAGTTTCAAGAAACAAGCAGGTTGTGACTTGTTTTCATGGTCATGATTATGGCAGCTGGTTGTCAAGCAACAAGGTTTCGACATCATATAGAAGCAGCAGATGTGGACATGTTTATTCATGGACAAATATGAAGCCTCGTTACTAATATGGCATGCTTTGATTTTCATGGATGTTACTGCTGTTATTGGATGCGATTTTATTGGCATAAAATCTGGAACTAAAAGTTATGATGCATGATTTTGGATGGGATTTGTTACAATGTGAAATCCCTAAGTTTTAGGGATTGTCTTTTAAGTTCCTGTAAATACAGGAGTAAATATTAATGCTTCTTGTGTTTATGCTACTTAGTACTGTTTGCAAAGATAAACTTTATACTGCCACGAACAAGATTAATACTGCTAGCCTTGGAGAAAAGAAACTTTGTATTACAAGTTAGTATTGTCCTTTGATTTTTAGTACTGCTAGCAATAAGTGATGGTTTAGCAACAATATTGCGACAGAATATGCGTCACTAACAGATTTGGAAGGAAGGAAAATTCTAATAATGACAGTTTTGTGATGGATCAGTGACAGGTTAGTAACGAATTAACCACAAAAAAAGTGTTGCTAATTGGGTTGGATGTTTGTACTGCTGGCTTTAAATTTTGGTACTGCTAGAGTCGTCCGACAAAGCAGTTTGTACTGCTAGGCTTGTCCGATATCGGACTGTACTTGGTTTTTAGATGGATTTGGATCTCGGACAGAACTATTTTTTGAATAGTTTATTCTTATTGATTTATGGCTCGTATTTTTGGAGATTATTTGAAGATGTGATTATGAAGACGATTGATTATCACTTATTTGATGTTGTAGTTGGGTTTCACAGGTGCGTGTCTTATTATATCTTGAATGGTTACAATCCCCTTTTAAAGATAACTTGTTCGTGCTTAAATGGTGTTGACAAAGACTTGTTAAAATCATAGCAAAGGTTGTGATTTTTCTCTTATGGTGTGCTTAATGCTCACATTTAGTTTATCACTTAGTAAGTGTCTCATAGAAGATGATAATTTTTGTCAAGAGGTTGCGTCTACTTATATTTCACAGATTTATTTATAAGTTCGACGTCACGTGGATAGTGCAAGACATAAGACACAAGTTTGGGAAATTCAACTTCTTCAACAAATTTGTTATACTCAGTTTTCTTCATTAGTGATCACTACATAAAGCCTACTGAGTTCGAGATTCAAGAGATGGTTAGCATATTTTCAAGGGAAGCTTATTGTTAACATGTTTAACCATCTACATGCACCACTTGAGATGAAGTGTTTCATTACTACTGCTAGTCATTTATTACTACTGCTAGTTTGTGTTTCTACTACTCAAAGTCATTTTTCGTATTATGCTTCATGGCGGGTATTTTGAGTATTGGAAGGCTGGATTAGTAGTTTTGGTATATGGTTTGTAGCTGTTATGATCCAAGTTGCATATCTACAGAAGACCCCTATTGGATAAAGATAAAAAGGGGAAGAAGATTATAGGTTTATTGATTTGCAGCTTATTATGTGTGGTGACATGTTTAAGGAGATCTTAAATCAAGGGGAAGCATTAAAGATTTTGTTTCATTTAGAGAGATGATTACATCTCAACTTCTCTAGTTAAGGGGAAGTTTGTACGCGACTTTGTTTGTTTTGTCATCATCAAATAGGGGAAGATTGTTGGGATTCTAGATTTGATGAGACAAAATAAATATAAGAATGAAACAAAAGGACTAAAATTGTAATTACATAAATCTTCAAGACGAGCCTTTGTAATCTGTTAAGAACCATTAAAAACCAAAAACTTTTGTTTGTTCAAGAACCATGTGAACAAACTAATAATCAACCTGTGTGTGTAAATCCAAAAACCATTCTGCTCGAGATCTTCTATTATCCGAGAATCAAAAATGTGCTTTGTCTGATATCGAATGTAACCAGCAGTATTAACTTTATTTTGTATTAAAATCTAACTGCTACATTAATTTTCTTGAAGCCCAATTCTTGAAATCAAATAGCAGCAGTACTAAGTATCAAAGAGTTGTAGACATGAATGCGTAATACCAGCAACACTAATAAACATTCTCTTTCAGCCCTTGAACCTCGAACAATAGAAACATTCTTGGCAATAGTAGTGTTTTACGTGCCCAAACAATACAAATATTCTTTTAAGCCCATGTGTTGCTCGAACAGTATTAATCCACTTTTGTTAACCCTTTTCCTCAAGTACACGTGAGCCCAACTGCTTTCCTTTTATTCAAACAACATTATCATCACATGTGCAAATAGTAGTATCACCTTTTGGCTCAATAGCATTAAGCCCACGTTACCTCATATATACATCACGAACAGTTTTAACTATGCATTAGCAGTATAAAGCACAAAGAGCAGTACTAATAATATAGCCTCCTTCCTCCCATGACTTTTAGTAACACTTTTATTAACAAAGAAAGTGTCACTAAATCCTTGTGAGCACAACACTATGCGAATTCTATAATATAACCCTAAAAGTCATGATTACAACACGCATAAATCATCCCTTTTTAAAACCGACTAAAGAAGAAAAGTGTGTGTTCATCATATGAGAGTCGACTAGATACAAAAGTGTATGTGTACACGTTTGTATAATTAGTGTAGACGTCTAGAGTTTAGCCTCAAGGATCTTTGATCCCCGTTACTAGTTAGAGTAACCGATCTATTCTGATCAAATAGTATTTGGGGCGGTGTTGATTAATAATGAAAAACCTTGAAGTAACTTTAATTTGTGTTTATTATTTCCGTTGTGCAATTTATATCATTGTTACTATATTATCCTAGATGAGATCTAAACAACCTCGAGCTTAAACGATTAGAGAACCTATCACGTGTTCTAGGTTTCCACAATTGGTATCAGAGCCTCATGGCTCGTGATCTGGGATCTACAAGGTTTTTGAAGAAACCCTAAAACCCTAATTTTTCAAGAAATCATTTTGTGGTAAAAGTTTTCTAGGGTTTTGAAATTAAATTGCTATAACAATGGTTATAATCGTCCTCTCTACCTATTATGGGTATGCAATACAATTGTAAATCGTTGTTACTATTATTAAAGGGCTTCTTTGCATCGAATTTGGTTTTCTTTTTCAATAATCATCAAATTCTATGAAAAACTAGGGTTTTTGATAAAACCATAATTCGGTTGGTCATTATAAAGATATTCAAAAGGGTTTCTTGTTCCTGATCTCGTCATTCGTATTACAAGAAGAAGCTTCAATATCGTGTGTAGATGTTCTTGCTTCAAGATGATGCAAAACCAAAGAAGTTCATGATTGACGAGCTTGTACAAAGGCGGATCGTTTAGGGTTTGTTATGGGTTGATCGTTTCAATCTTATATTATCTTTCTTGGAGTTCGCTGCTGTTTGATTCTTGTTGATGTAGTTGATAATGTAACAGCAGGTTGAAGTAATATTGGTGTGATTTATGGTGGTACGAATTCAAGAATAGATGGAAGTATTAAACCTTAATTCGTGTTGGGTATGGTGATGATATATACTGTATCCAAACATGAGCTCTTATTATATTGGGATTGAATATATCACAGCTGCTGCTTGGACTCAATGAAGACATTGATTCTGCCTGTTTGTGCCAAGGTAGTAATTAAAGTTGCTTTTAGGGTTTTCTATACAGAAGGATGGTTATGGACGTAAATGTATAAAGAGTAGGCAATCAAGGCAATCAAAGCGTATTAATGCAGGTGGTATACATATGATAATAATGGTGTAAAGATGAAGGAAAGCAGCTGTATGATTTGTGATTAGTTATACTATCATGAATTCACATGATATATATTTGGCAGTCATATGGGTGTACACATGGAAGATGTAAAGGTACAAAACAGATTGATGTTTGTACTGTTGGTGCTACACGTTTAGGCTACTTATGTACTGCTTGGTACAAAAGAGTATTAACACTGTTCGTCCATGAATGCTAAAGCTGTTCATGTAAAAGATGGTTAATGTTGTTCAAGTGTTTGAAGTATATACATCATGATTTGGTGCTGCTAAGTTAAAAAAATTAGTTAGTACTACTACTATTGGATTTCAAGAGTTGGGCTTCAATGATGTTTGGGCTCGAATATGTTTGATACTGCTTGTGTATGATAGTTCGTGGTTAATACTATTTCGAGCAAGGAAGTTAATGTTGCTTCAAGTAACTTAATACTGCTCGAATGAAACCGCTTGCATTGTCCAAGAAGAATATTTCAACTGCTAGTATTGTCCGAGAAGTAGTTACTACTGCCAGTTGTGTTCGATATTGAACAATAAAAGGATTTTGGTTCTCGGATGATAGATGATTACGGACAAGTAAACACACACAGGTTAGAAGGTAACTAGTTATGGTTTACATGTTCTTAAATGTTTGAAAAGGATCGTTTTCAGATTATATGTTACAATTGATTACGAAGAAGATTGTTTATCACCTATTTGAAGATGAAGTGGAATTATTTGGTTTGTGTTTTATCATATCTTAAAGTGAGTGTAACACTTTAGAGATAACTTGTGCGTGCTTAGAAATGATGTGACGAATAATTGACAAATCTAGCAAAGGTGTGTGATTTTTCTTATGGTGCTCAATGCTCACATTTGCTATCACTTTGGTTATGTGTCTCTGTAACACCCCCAAAATGGGTCGCAGCGGAATAAGGATCCGGGGCGTGTTACTTCAAGATCAACAGCACAAGATATA
>BQNB010142724.1:0-17094 GCA_026074375.1 Tanacetum coccineum | reverse complement strand
TGAGCCCAATGAGTGACCAGGAGGAAGTGATGTTTCATCAGCATGAACACGTTCGATAACAGTAGGAAATGGTTCAGCAGAACCAATAGAAATACTAGCAGCATGATCAATACTACCAGCAAAAATGCTAGTAGCAGGATCAATTCTACTAGCAGGAACCATATCAGCTTGTCTCAAAAGTTCCTCTGTGTCTTTTGAAAAACCAAAACCATACTTCTTAGCTATATCTCTGGCTTCATGTCCTTGTCTTTGAAGCCTAGCAAGTTCTTCTGCATAGTCTGAATTATTCTCCACCATTTTAGAAGCTTCACAAACCTAAGGACCTGAAAAGCAGTTAGAAGGAAAAGAAGGAACAACAATTACTTGTTCATCACACTCCGAATCTAAATCATCTGGTGTACCTGCATGTATGTGAGTATCTTGTGTACTTGCAGGTTGATTAGATTTGAAACGAGTATAACCTAAAGAATCATAACAGTCAAATAGTCAAGGTCCAAATACCACTCTGACCAAACCCAGACTATAGGTTTATCTTCAAGATATCTCAGATTAATTGTTTCTTCTATCTTTTTGCTGGATAAATTTGGTAGACTCATAAGCCTTACTATGAGCAGCATACCCAACAATAAAACCTTCATCAGCCTTTCCCTCAAATTTTCCCAAGTGGTCACTGGTGTTAAGTATGGTCACAAGACACCCAAAAGGTTTGAGATGACTGATGTTGGGAACTTTCCCAGACAATAGTTCATAGGGGTGTTTTTGTCTATAGTGATGAAGTCACTAGAAACCCTTGTTTTAAAACATAACAAGCAGTACTAACTGCTTCTGTCCAAAACATGGTAGGAAGCTTAGAGTCAGCAAACATAGTTCTTGCTGCTTATATATGAGTGGATCTATCTTTCTTCCGAACCCCATTTTGTTGTGGGTTCTGGCATTGCAAATAATCCCTTTTAATCCCTTTGACCATAGAGTGCAATAATTTATGAGAATTTTTAACTCTGTCCCATTGTCACACCTTATGGCTTTAACTTTTTTAGTTAACTGGTTTTCAATAAAAGTAATAAGTCTTTAAGGATACCATATGTTTCATCCTTAGTCCCCAAAAAGAAAACCCAAGTAAACCTGCTAAAGTTATCTATAACCACCAAGGAGTAGTACTTGTGATCAATGCTTCTGATGAAAGTAGGACCAAAAAGGTCAATGTGAAGTAACTGGAGAGGAGCATAAATGGTGCTCACAGCAGTTATGGCCTGTAAGAAAGCCTTGTGTGCTTTCCTTTGTTGCAGCAACACATTTGGCTCATTTTTGAAGAGTTTGGAGGGAGCCAATTGACTAAACCATGCTTTGCCCTTGTTCATGTTTTTGAAGTTCACAGAGCCACCTCTATAGCCATTTGGTAGACTCATCAATGGATGCTTTTTAGCCAGCAACATGTGACATCTCTTTCAGGTAGATGTCAGACAAATTGAAGCAGTAGAGATTGTTCCTTCTTGGAACTCTGAGAACCACCTGACTACTCTCAAGTAGTTGGAACTCCTTAGAGAGAACAAGGCACTCTTTATCAGTGAAAAGGACTTTGTTCTTGGTAATCACAAATTTGTGATACAGAGAAACAGTAAAGTTTTGAAGCTCTTCCACATAATAAATATACTCAAAGTTTTAATTTTGGAAGTCCTTATAGTGCTTTTCCATTGATTTTGCCATCTCCACCTCCAAAAGTTACAGTACCTCATGTAATCTTCACAAAGTCATCCAATTTCTCCTTATTACCTATCATGCTTCTTGAACAACCACTATCTACAATTCCTAAATCTTTATTCTTATGAGGATTTTCCTATAATACACATGTATAAACAACACGCATTAAATACATGGGATACCAAGTCATTACAGAACTTGTGGCTGCTTGTGGATCATTAAAGATTAAACCATGTAGATTGATGATATACTACCATTGTTCTGTATCCCCATTGCATATTTGCCTTAGAATTCTCCAAGAACAACCTGGCTGAGGGCTTAACAGCATTCCCCATCTTCCCTCCTTCCATAACAATTTGGTTATAAATGCCATGGCGACGAAAGTGTTGAAAATAATGGCCTTTGTTGGTCTTGTCATAGGTCTAGCACATGATATTTCCAACCAGCAGAAACTGATTTTTTGGTCTAGACCTACTACCAGCAGGAACAGAAGTTGGTCTATCCTACTATCACAGGAACAAATGTTTTGGTCTATTCCTACTACCATCAGGAAACTGATGCTGCTGATTGGACAAATGAGTGGAATAATTGCAACTTAATCACATAGATTATTATGCAATTCCAACTGTTTCTCATAAAAATCACAATCTTTAATCAAATGAAATTTACTACCACAAACAAAACATGTCTTAGAACCAAAAGACTTTCTTTTACAAAGACTCCTACTATTTATTCCACTCTTATTACATAAATTCCTAGGAGGTTTTACATTCTCCTTAAAAGAAAAACTAGAATTATCATTGGTGGAACTTGGTTGTGTGGTCCATATCTCTGACACTGTCTTGAAATCAACGGAAGCTAAGGGGCAATGGCAAAGGGTTCATGGTCTTAGGAGCTTGAGACTTGAAAACTCATCTGATCAAAAGTGACTCCAAATCCTAAACCAAATTTTTAAACTAGAGAACAAAGGGAACTATTGAACATTATTTTGTCAGGTTTTTGGAAAGAGTCCTTCCATTTGTGAAACCATGCCTTAGACGTCCACAATTTTAACCTTATCATTCAGTTTTGTAAGTTTAGCCTGTTCATAGTCATATCTCATTATATTTTAACATGTTGTTGTAGTTTTTCTACATAAGCATTTATAATACTAAATTCTTTCTTCTGATGGCTAGCTGATTTACTTTGGTATCACACTTCTTTGTTCTTAAAGTTTTGTAATTACTTTTATAGCTTAAACCTGGATATCACACTCTTTGAATTAAACTTCTACATGGTCAAATTCCTTTTAATTTCTGCAAATAGATGTTCACAACTAAAAGGACAAGTATGTACCTAGAAGAGTAACCATAAGGCAAATTCAGCAGCAGCATTAGAAACATCATCAGCAACATCACTAGTAGCATCACCAGTAGCACTACCAGCAGCATCATCCTCAGCTCCAGCAATCATCCCATATACTTGAGCAGCACCATTTTCCCACATACTTCACCTACAGGTCCCTACCATTTAAACATTAATCAACAGACAACAATGCCTTTGGTTCTTTGACTTATCAGCTCCTTAAGTTTAGAATGAAGAGTACCTTGGCTTTAGAAATCCAACTGTTTTCCTATACATTCCCTAGCAAAGTGACCCAACTCTGAGCATTTATAACATTTGTAACCTTTTCTTGTTCAAACCTTGCAGATCCTTGATATCAACTTCATCTTTCTCCCACTTTCTTTCAAGATCTGTAATCCTAACAAGAGCATTTACCATTTGCCATTTGATGTCTAATTCCCCAAATCCAATTTCCTAATCTGATCGAATCTTCAAAATTGGATCTGCTGTTGTGGTACATTTTCATCAACAAAGGAATGGAGAACAGTTTCAATCACATTGCTTGTAACAGCAGGACTTGATGAAACAGTAGTAAAAGTGGTTGAATGTGATTGATCAGGATATGACATCTTTGAATTAGTGCTAAGCAGCAACTAAAAAAGCTGAATTGGTAGGAGGCAGAAGTACCTCTTGAGTCATTAACTTTGAGCCAACCTTCACATCAACTTTCCAAGAGTCCTAAGCTTGTTGTATAGATCATCAAAGGCTTTAGAAAATCAAGACCTCCCTTTGTTTTAAAAGGATGGCCACCTGTGACCAAGAAGGTGGAAGTGCTATGAGAAACTTCATGTTACAATTTATTGACTGGCTTAGTCTTTACATCTGATTTGAGTTGACTCATATCTTTCTGGAAACTTTCATAGCCCTTATGCAGACCCTCTGATTCAGATACCCTAAATCTAAAAACTCCCCTTTAGCATTGATTTCCTCTTTTCTTAGACTCATCATTTACCTCCAAATCTGCTTTGACAGCCCAACCCAAATAACCCTTGCATCATCTAGATGGTGAAAATCAGCCATATGATCCTCAGGAAGAGACTGAAGCAATATAGTTCTTGCTTTTGTCTCTCTTTGAACAACAATGTGTTCTTCAACAGAAACAGGAGGAAGAATCATAATATTTCCTTTTGGATCTCTTCCTGTCCTTTTCCTGCTGTTTCCATTTAGAACAATGTTTCCAATAAGTTGTGATCACTGTTCATGATCCAATACTCCATCTTCATGGCCCAACGTCCTCATATCTACCTTCTTTAAGTAAGGAAATTTGGCATTAATTGGTTTGTAGACAGTGGTTGTGTGATATAGATTGGAGTTGCTGAGACTGTGGTTGTTTGTGAGGTTGAATTTGGTAGAGACTCAAAAACTGTTTCAGAGGTTGAAACAGAGAACACAGGTTCAATGATGATGGGAAAGGGAATGTAGGTACTGATTGTGTATGGCGATAGGGTGATATTAGTGATGGATTTTGTGAAGTCATTGTGAAGTTTTTATGAGTAAGAATAGTAAAGTTTCTTTAACAGATGCTCTCTCCAGGCTCTGATACCACTTGTATGTCATCCCAGAGAGATCTTCATGCCTGAAGAGGTTTTGTAGAGCACTTATGTAAATCAGAGCAACTCTAAGAGAGACTCTAACATATGAAACTATTTGTTTACGCAAGAATATAAACAACAGAGTAAAGAATACTAAAAACAATGATCCTCTAATGGATCTAACTATTAATAAAAAAGTTACTCAAATGAAAACAAACCGTGACCATCATCCCAATGCCGTAGTAACTTAAAAACCCAAGTAACCCTAACAATTGTTTCCTTAATACTCGCTAAAGCTAAATATAAAAGAAAATCACATCTAGGATATCTCATGTGCATAACCCTATCCTAAATAACTATACTATCAACTCGTATTAAGCATAAAACCACAGACTAAGATTGTTCTACCCAGTCCCAGGTAAATAACATTTGTACTGCCAGCACTATCTATAAACAGTTATCCTTAACCAGTAGAACTACATACTACTAGTAGTAACTATCATTACAAAATTCCCAACTATACATGAATATCACTCCATAATACCCACATAGAGTAAGAGAATACTGTCCCACGTACTGTACCCGAGAGATCTTTCATAGTTACATTTAGATCGCCAAGACCTTCAGAGAAACAAAGACTTGCACTATTGCAACAACTTGTTTAAGTTTTCCCTTTTCCATAAAGTTATTGATGTCCCCCAAACACCCAGTTACAGTGCCACCAGTAGAAAGCACATAGTTAGTGGCGCTAATCCACGCCCCACTGTTAAAATCAGAATCCTCACCCACATCCTCAACAACTTTCTGCATATATTCTTGTGTCGACATTAAAGCCCCATCCGGATCAAGAATAAAAACATTTTCTTTAAGCTGTTTGGCTCGTTGAACAAGACCCGCAGGACCGGGTATAAATCCTAACTGGATTTGGGTTTAGGAAGATGGTTCAAAAAACATGGCTACTAGAGACCTGAACGTACCTGCAAGGACATGTATTATCCCGAACTGTAGTTGGGGTGTAGGAGATGGTTTGAACCCAACGGTTTTGTCACTACTGGACCGAACACAGAGCATGTGTTAAATTGAGATCATAATCGTCTATATCAAGACTGTATTCCCATTGATCATTTTCGTTAGTGAAATTGGGATCCATCTGGATAGTTGGATATTTGGATAGTTGGATAGTTGGATAAGAAGTTGTGTGATATAATGAGAAGATGGTGAGGGTATTTATAAACGAAAAAACTAGCCGTTTTGCAATCAAAATTTGAAAATATAAAGTATAACTATATTTAAAATACAAATTCTTTATTTAAAATATTAAATTAAAACAATATTACATTAACATAGGTCCTAGTTTATTAATCTGGTGACTCGTAATCTGAATCAATTCTGACCCTCCCAAATGTCAAAAAAATTCAACATCATCATCTTGTTTTGCCCTAATCTCTCTCCCGTGCTTTTTGGCATCCAGTTTTGTGCTTGTTCTCTTAGTTGTTTCCTCCTTAAGGATTCTTCATCTAGAGTATGATTATATCCTTTCTCAGCAAGATAAAAAAATAGCATGTGATGATGAACAACCTACACTTTTATAACAACCAAGAAATTTACAACCAAATGCAAAACCTTTTTTACTATTAACAAATAATACGGGGAAAATTTTCCGCTTTGTATTACCATTATGGCATTATCAATATCTCATTATGTTATAACTAAATTAACAAGCACACTGCAACCTAACTATGACAATCATGTCCTCATATAGTCAAGCAAACATCATAACAAGTCAAGACATATCATAATATCATTATTACAAAGTACAGTTATTCCTATAAATAACCATTCACAACGTTTTATCAAAAACGGGTCTTTAAACCATTATCGACCCTAAACCCTAATCTCATGGAAGGGTTAACTCCTTAAGTGAATGCACAAGCTACTAAAGCATATGTACAAGTAATATGATATCTCATTTAAAATATAAAATCTCTTCAAGTTAAAGTACAAATCTCTAAAAGCTCAATGTACAAGTCATTAAGCATGACATCTAAAATAGTCGTTTTACCTCCATTTTCATTCTCATCTCTTCACTACCACTTAAGCAAGCTAATATACTCATTTTACAATATATGAACCCGAATTATTCCATACATAAGCTTTCATACATCTTTCAGCACTCAAAACCCAAATTCAAAACCCTAAACCCTAAAACCGAGCTAGTTTTTAAACCATGACCCATTTCTTGGTTTTTATCCATCATAACCCCAAACCAACACTTAAATAAGTTTAAATAAATTATTTTACAATAATATCAATCCATTCAATCATTATCATCATTCCTCATCATTTAACTTCACTTATACCTAAAACATATCTAGAAACCCTAATTGCACCCTAAATGATCATTTGACCCGTTTATTCATTTTAAACCACTCTAATCCCAAATAACCAACCAAGAGTCATTGTAAACCCATAAAATGAGTTTACAAACCTTTATCCATCATTAACCATCCTTGCTTCAACAATGTACGAGAATTACAAAGCTAGAAAACCCTAAAAGCCTTATATGAACCCTAAATTCCAAGCTACGGCTTATTCTTCCAATTTCAACCCATTTTAACTAAAATCAACAATCAAACTTCATTAATAATACTTTATTTAAGCTCTAGTATCTGTAATCCATCATTCCTAATCAAAGTATACAAAATATAAACCAAGAAAGTCAAGAAAACCCTAAACGAGCCCTATTTGAAACCGTGACCTCGTTTCTTCAATTCTAATCCGTTTTAACCCAAACCAATTGCTAATCTTTGCTAATTACTTTAATACCAGACCTTAACAACCTATTTCATCTATCCTTAATCATTATAAACACGAATTACAAGCTTGAAAACCCTAAATAAGCCCTAATGAACCCGAAACCTAGTTTCTTTCATTTTGACCCATTTTAACTAATCTTTTTGCAAACAAGCACCTCCATGACAAGTACCTCACCTTCCTAATCAGCTTACACACCTTCTACAACAAATATCTTCAATCATTTTGATTAAGAAAACATCACATGCTCTCTTGTTCTTTCTTTTCAAGCCGTGGACACAAACACCCCTTATAAGCCTTCCAACACATCCTATCTACTATCCTAGATCTTCCTTGTCATCTCCTAGACTCCCTAAATCAGCCACTATAGAAATGAGACACCTCACCCCCTTACCTTGGCCTCTAAGTTTTGAAATTGCTATAAATAGGGGCAAACCATGTTCATTTCAACTCATCCCCCACTTCCTCCTCTATAACCCATCATAGCAGAAATCCTTTGCACAATATGAATTCTAAGAGATCCTAATAAGTCCCAAGAATAGAAGTGAAGCACAATAAACCAAGAAAAAAGCCCGGGAGTCGTTATTCTAGGCGTACGAAGCTAAAAGTCCCGATTTCGACCCGTTTTAAGGCTATAAGCTCAAACCCAGGTTTTGGATGTTCTACTTCTACTCCTACACTCTTATAATGTTCATATGATCCTAAATAAACTCTTGTTAAAGTCTCATAACTCAATTCATGCTCATTTTCCGTTTTGATTCAAAACCGTACACCCGAAACCCTAATTTTATGTTTTTTTTAAAATAAATGTTATAATGGTTAAATATTGTTATAATATATCCTAGCATACTTAGTTAATGTTAAAATAACCACTTTATTGATTAATGAAGGAATTTGAACTTAAAACCCGCGCATTTATGTTTTAAAACCCTAATATGACCCGTTTTGCTTCCTAGCTTAACGAATCGTTATTTTAAACTTGCGTTGTGTTAAATCTTCATATTTTAGTTTATTATAACTTATAAATGTCTATTGAAATATTAAATAAGCTTGCATGGAAATTTGGACATGTTTTGTAATTATAATCCATGTAAGGGGTATATATCGTAACTTTCGGAAACTTATAACTAAAGGGACTACAAATGTCATTTTATCAAAGTTATAACTACAGGGGTCTATTATGTCACTTTTTAAAGTCCAAGGTTTACTTTGTATATCTTTTAAACTTGAAGGACCAAACTCGTAAATGTGCAAACTTTGAGGGTATATTTTGCCACTTTTTATTCTCAAGGGTCTAAAATGTAACATTTTGAAAAAGTATAAAATCATGTTCAAAACATTACAAGACATAACTTTAATTAACGCTTGACGTGCTTAACATTTCCAGATATTGATTAAAACGCTTAAAACTGATTATATCGTATCACAATACTAGGGAGCTTCATATTAAGAGGTTTCATCTTGGTATTACGTTCTGACTGAGTTGTTGGGTTTACGATTTAAAGTGCCCTAGCTCCTCAAGCGTTTACTGAATGACTTCTGAATTATGATGGCCCGAACGGTGATACAATAATTCCAAACTCTTCAATCAAACTCATAACTCTTAAAAACCAAAGTTCTAAAGTACAATCTTCCTAAGACTTGACATATTTACTCAGGTTGCTTGACGTGGCTGTTTACTATCATTTTGCTATATCAACCTTTCCCCGTTAAGATTGTGATAAGGTCGTCAGCTTTCATTTTGGAATATATATTACATCTACCTATCAGGTGAGATTTCATAGCCTCGCTTTTAAAGTTTTTATATTTTTAAACCCGCGAGGGGGATACATGCTAGTTCTATACAATATCAATGATTTCATATGGATCCATTACTGTGAGATTCATAACCTCGCCTTTACTTATTTACATGTTTTATAAACCCGCGAGGGGGATACATGCTCAATTGTTTTTAATATACACAAGTACTTAAAACCGATATTGTAAGATATCATAACCCTTCGCTAACCTCCTCATTGCCTTTACTTATTTAACATGTTTATATAAACACCGGCGAGGGGGATACAAGCTTGTTACAAACTCTATTAAATACTCGTTTTATATCTTATAACAAATGTGATTGCTTTTCCCAAAGACTTAGTGAGTTCATATAGCCTTCAACTTTTTAATCCTCTTTAATGTTTCATAAACCCGTGAGGGGGATACATGCTATAAATTATGAATACAAGTGTTTTCCAGACTATATGCTAACCTAATATACGATTACAATTAATGTCTAAGTTACTTATGCCAAAAGTCTCTTATTATCATGGACCATTAATCACTTACGGGTGAACGCGAATATTGTGGATAGATCTATCGGGATTAATGAATCCTGTTTAGTTAGCAATTAGGTAAACCAAACACACGATATTTTGTATCCATAGGTATATGAAATTACCATACATCGAGGGCCATTATCTCTAAACTATATCCAGTCATTTTGGGTTAATATATACATAGTCAGTTGTGTCCATGAGCTTATACCAAAACAAGGAACATGACCAATCAGACCAAACAAGACAATAACGCAGTAATACACTGCTACTATGATAATTGCATTCGTTGCAATTATTACAAATAACGGTAAATAAATAACGTGACCCAAGATCATAAACAATACTATTTTTCATAATAATTGGTTGTACAATTAAATATACACTAAGACTTGTATTCAAACTGTTTATCAAACCTATGAATTTCCACTCACCTTTGTGTTTGAAGTTTTAGCATGTTATCTCCATATTATTGAAAGCAATATAAGGTACGGAGCGCGTAGACTTGAAGATGGCTGAAACTGTTTATCTTCACAACATTTATGTTTTAGATTTTGGGACCTCTTGCCTTTGTAAAACTTTCCCTTTTGATTTTTGAAATGAATGAAGACGTAGCTTCTTTTGAACAAACGTCTCTTTTGGGCGTTTATCTATGTTTATGATTGTTGTATCCTTGAAGTAATACCCCAGATTAGCTTCCACTGCTATATGTAAAAATGGGGGTGTTATAAAACAATAGAGAGGTATCAACACAAGAGAGGTATATAGTAACACATAACACATCTATTTCATTCATAACTTTGAAAATTTTACATGAAATAGTTGTCTGAGTACACATAATACAATACAAAAGATCTAAGGCTATGTTAGGCGGGGAAACCCCCAAATTACTTAACATGCCCTGTACAATGACTCATAAGATAGAAAATAACATAAATTACGCGGATGTGGCTGTCAGCATCCCTAGAAGCATCCTGTGAAATGGAATCCTAGCCGTAGTTCCCTGGCTGTCTAGCTCTCCTTTGCTGCTCGCGCAGTGATAATTAATCGGCCTGCATGTTACTCATCTCTTCGCCTCACGTCTCTAATGACTCCGTAGAGTCCTACCAATATGTGACTGACTCTACGGTCAGATCTCTATCGAAGCCTGCTACTCAGCCTGCTGCATCGAAAGCGAGTCTCCGACTGATGATGTGTCTGAATAAGAGTACCCCCTGCAGCTATAGCTGGTCTGGGTGTGCCAGGAGAGGGGTCTCGTGGCATACACATATCAACGTTGTCTGAAGCTCCTATGAGTCGCCTCGACTCAACCAATCGAGTGAGCGCCAAGCCTCTCATGGAAGAATAATGCCTCCTCCTTCCACCTACCATAACCGTCTCCTGGAGAGTCATCCTGAATCCCCCAGAAGAAAAATCGTACCCGCTGCGAGTCCATATCGACTCGCTGTGATATACAAGACCTACTATCGCTGAGCATCCTCTAGTAAAGCATACAAGTCATGTGTATCATGCTCATGGAGCTCAGCAAGCTCTGTGACCCTAGTATTGACCTCTCCTAAGGTCACCGGTGCTATCTCAGGAACTGCCTCTGCCGGATCTACCTAAGTATCCCGAATACCCAACCCACATCCCTAATCCCCTGCCACCTCCTTCAGCATCACCATGCTGACAAACCCATAATCTATCCCACCGACCTCTGGTAAGGTTCACAGTAGACTCTCTCCAATCTCATGATCGGAGCTAGAGTGGGACAAACACAACCTCTGTGCTGAGGTGGCTACTTAGACGCAGGAATCCGTCGTCCTGTATGGTCAACATGTAGTGGTATATAGAGATGGTGGTAGTGGTGGTAGTGGAGGTGATGGTAATGCGGCAGTAACTGCGTCAATGAGAGCCTGAGTGGATGCTATCCTGAGTGTCTGGATTTGGGTTGGACACCTAGATGATGGTAGTAAGAGGAAGGTGATCTGCATAGTGTAGTGAAAAATGTGAGTGGGGCCTCTGCCCTAGCAAGGCGCTCTCCTTGCAGAGGGTGGTGATAGTTGAGACAAGGTGGTGATGGTGATGGAGTAGTCTGGCCAAAGTCTCTCAACCTCTGCCTCTGGTGGAAGGGATATGGAAGTCCTGAGGCCGGACGGTAATCCTAGCCCCAATAGTAATGTCAGTGGAGGGTGGTGGTATAAAGGCTCTGTTCCCTCAGGTGGAAAACATGCACATAAACAGTACAAAGCAACAATAGTAGATCGGATGGAGCTAAGTGGCTCCTCCTCCTCCTCCTCCATCATGCATCCACATCCTCGTCATTTTGGCGTCATCGCCTAATATAATCGAGCCGTCATCATCATCTCCATCATATCCCCCGTCCAAAAGGAAGTCAGCCGGACCATCCTTGTTTCATCATCCTCTACTCCTCTGGATCCTCACTCGGGAGCTGACTCAGTGACATATCGAAGTGAACTCAGCAGTGGGTGAAAATCAACAGGAGGAATGGCTGCTCCTCAGCTAGAAACTCATGCCCCATATCCTCCAATGGTAGATACTCATGATATATAGGCTCCTCTGGTCACGTAAGTCATGATCATGTGTCCTGGAACGAACATATCTCACGAGCTCATCCTCCGACTTGAGGAACATGGCGTGGCGTGGATCACTCTGGGCTGTATGTAATCCCGGTGATGGTGGGGCTAACTACTGCTGTATCCGGAGTCTCGTATCCTAATACGAAGACCGTGGAATATGATAAGTGTATAATACACATAATTCCGTTTGTACCTAAAATAACCCAAATAAACCCAAAACACAGTAAAAAATGGCAAAAATATACTTGTTTTTGTGTTCTGTGTGTGCAGGTATGGATATATGAAAAATCACAATGAAAAAAACCTGTAAAAAACGGGCAAACACGGACCACAAGACGGAAGATAACTAAAGTCGGAAGCCAAAGCAAAAAAGTCAAATCTTCATTCAACTATGGGTCAACAGAAGTCAACTCACTAGAAAAAAAACCAAAATGTTTCAAAATAGCCCTTCAAGTTTCAAAAGTTGTAAAAATAATCCCTTAAACCCTAAATGGGCCACACCCGGATCCAAAAGCCCAATCCCTTAGCCTAATAACCCTTTCATAAAACCACAGGGACCATTCTTGCTATTTCCTAAACATTTTTTTACACTACACCTTTAATAAACAACCACAAGGACTAAAGTTGCAATTCTCCCAAACTTTAAAACGAATTACCCCCGTTTCAGTTATAATTTGGGCGCCAAAAGGTGGACTATTCAATCCATCCCTTCCAACTTTCACCATGTAAAACACGGGGGTTTTCCTAAATGAAGGGCATAACAGACAATTTAAGAGCTCAACAACAGGATGGAAAGGATAAATTTGTCAAATCAAAGGCTTTTCATTAATCACTCAAGCAAGAAGCCACGTGGCTATGGCAAAGAAGCACAAAGGGATTCATTTTTTTACACTAAATTATGCCTAAAAGAAACACAAGGTGTCTCAATCACGGATTGCCACGCTGGCAATCTGTGTGAGCAACCTAGTGATCTAACGGCTTAAACTCACTACCCTAATGATTGAGGAAATGATGGTAATAATAGAAAGGCGCGGGAAGCCACTCAAGGGTACAGGAAGCCTTCAAGGACTGGCTAAAAAACGCCCTCACTAGTCACACACACACACAATATATATAAGTTTTATTTTAGTAGCTTTTTAGGTAGCTTTAAATTTGATTTTCGCTAAATGTAATTTTCCTTAAATGTTTTTGTAATTTTTTTTAAAGTAATGTAATCACAGTTTCTTTGTTAATGAATTCAGTAATTACATCCATAAGCTCTTCTTTCTTTTTCCATTTTCCCATATTTTTAAAGCTAAATGCTCATAAGCTCCTATAAGCTCAACAGCTCTCATGAGTCTCTAAGCTCATGATTTGAGCTTAAATTGGTCTTAATCATACTTAATATCTAAAACTAGCTTAAGTACTTATTTACCTTTGCTTGTGGACTTTTAAAGCTTTTGGAAGGGAGATCTAGAAATGGAAGAGCTCTCAAGGAACTTATGCTCAGCTTATCTTTAGATAACTAGAGCTGTAGAATTAGCTCTAAAAAGGAAAAGAAGAACCCCTTTGTGCCATTGAGTAAGCTAGGCCAATAGTAAGATTATTCTCTTAAATTTCTGTTTTTACAGATCTAGTTAAATTTTACTTATATTGCATATTTGCTTATTAATCTACTTATAGTTTAATTGGAATGCTTATTTGTGCTTAGGTTTAAAATTCATTTTTTGTGCCTTACTGATTACCTGTCTTTTTAGCTTAATAATCTTGATCTAATTTTTCATTACTTGTTATTAAAATCATAAAATATCCAAAAAAAAACTAGTTAGTGATTATAAATAGAGCTTGATTTTAGCTTAAGTGGTTATTCTGGATTGTGTTAATTAGGTTATTTTATAAGCTTAGTACCATCTGGTTTTCAAGTTTAGATTGTTAGTTTTTCAAATATCCAGTTGAATAAAGTTATGTCATGTTTATTAAGGGGTGTTTGGAATAAGTGGGGTGTTTGACCTCAAATAGTCAAAGTTACAGGGGAATTTCATTTGGACATCTAAGATTTTCGTTAAGTTTAGTTAAGTTTTCAAAGAGGTTTTGTGCCTTTAGTTTTGCTTTAATAATTCATTTTGAGGCTCATTAAGATATGCTAGCACCAGGGGAATCTGTCTATTGAGTTTTTTGCTTGTTAAAAATTTGAACAAGCCACTCAAGGCTTGGTTTTCTCTTGTCCCTGTGTTTTTTTTGTTTGCACATTCAATAAGAGATGTCAAGTGCAGGTTTTACCCTCTAGATTACCTGCACATTTGTTTCTTGCCATTTGCCCAAGGTAATAACAATTTCTAACAGCAGTTAATACTGCTGTCATTTAGCATACCATTTTAGCAGTAACTTAAGTCTTAGGATTTAAAATTCAATATTATTTTGGGTTTTCTTCTAGCTTAATATAAGTAGCTTTGATTCTTGCACATGTCCTTTGCTAAATTTATAGATTAAGAAGTGCTGTCAAAAGTCATAATAATCCAAAAAGTCCAAAAACAGTAGGTTTAAGATTTTAGCTTTTAGATTATAATATTCTAGCTTATAGCTTAGGTTTTTATGATTTGGTTTCTTAGCTTATATATAGGTAAAGTAGTTTTCAAAAGCTGAGTTTCTAATATAGCTTATTGAGCATTTGAGCTTATTTTGTTTTTGAGCTTTTTGAGTTGTTTCCTTTTTCTAGTTTTAGTAAATTCAATATAATATATCAGTTGGTTTAAGATGTTCCTAGGTCAATTAGCTTTTCATTTCTAGATAGTACACATCATAAGCTTCTTAGATCTCCTTTTGCTTTTCAATTTGAGCTTCTAAATTGAGCTTGTTTTAGCTGTTTAAGTGAAACCAAGGGAAAAACCCCCCCCACTTTCTTTTCGTTTTTCACAGCTTAATGATAAGCCTTTTTATGAGCTTATTAATTGGCTTTCACTAGAGGTCTTTTGTTAAAATTGTTCACTAAACCGACTATTTCTACAACTTGATTTTATAGAAGTTTTTTATAATAAGCGTGTTGAAAATCATTCTTAACTTTGGGCTTAAAAGGATTATAGGTGTAGTCGGGTTGGGCCTCAGGATAAGAAGTGTAACTTTTAAGTTTTAATTGTTTTCTCAGTTAGTCCTTTGTTTGCATTGATTAGTCATTTAAAGGACTGCATGATGTTAGTCCCCTGATTTTTTGAGAATTTTCCCTTTTATTAGATTATTTTTTAGGATTTTCCGTAGGTTTAAAAAATTGAAAAATCAATAAAAAATAGAATAAAGTTTCAGAAAATTATAAAAAAATAGTTTTTAGTTTTATAAAAAATAGCTTTAGGTTTACATTAAGAAAAATTATTTTCACACCTTTTAGATTTTAATTTTCATTTTTGAGCTTTTAAATTTAAGTTTAAAAATAGAATTTTAATTTTAAAAATAGTTAAAAATAGTTTTCTGAGTTTTTATGTAATTTTAGACTTTTCTAAGTTTAAAAATCATTTTTCTAAAATTTTAGTACTTAATTTGCTATTTTTAGGATTTAATTAGATTTAATTAGTTTTTAATTCATAATAAATTCAAAAATAATCAAAAAATGTTTTTCTTTTTCCTAAAATTTTCTTTTGTCCTATCTTAGGTTTAGAAATTTAGTTTACATTTTTAGGAGTTAAATTTAGTTTACTTGCTTATTTGTCGCGTTTTGTTTCCCGATTAATTGTTAAGTGCTTTAATTGTTTTTAATTGCTTGTTTTTAATTAGTAGTTATAGAAAACCCAATCAATCTTCGAACCCATTCAAATCAGTATCCAATATCAAGCGAGGTTTCAATTTCTCAAATCGTTGGGAAAACGACCCGGGAAATCATACTTTCCGGTAAACATACGTATATTATATATTATATATATATTTTTTAAAGAGTGAATTTTCCTTAGGGAATTTTCTTAATTGCTCTTGTGATATTATATATTAGTATATATTATTACGCGTATCAAATTTTTGGCGCCGCTGCCGGGGATTTGAGTTAACGAATCTCTCGTTTTGTGTTTGTTGATAAGATTTGAAGATCCTTTCGTCCTCGAAAGTTTCATTTTTCTTAAAAATTTTCAAAAATCAAAAAAATAAAAAAATTGTCCTTAAAAATATAATAAAATAAACAAAGTTGGTAAAAGAACACCAACAAATAGTATTTTCGATTGAGATATTATCATAAATAAGTTCCGGTGAACTTGAAAAGTTCCCAAATCGAACCAAAGATTTAACACATGTCATTTGTGTCTCTACGAAATACGGTTCACCTTAAAAAGCAATTTTTAAGAGCTACCGTGAAGTAGTTGATTATTTGGTTTAAGTCTCTTTCGTGTAACCGTTAAAATTTGTTGTGAATAAAAAAAAATCCAAAAAAATTAGGGTAAAATTTTTTCTTTTAATTTTAGAATTTTCCTTTTTAATTTTCTCTTCTTAAGTGCATGCGCATTCGCTCGCAAACTCGTAACCGTAATCGTCGTCAACAACAACAAACCCTTCCGGTTGTTGTTGAACCTTGTAATTTAGAAGAGCCAATTCCCGGACAAACCATAGTTGCGATGGCGGATCGAACTATGGAGGAATTACTCCGTGCACCCACCGAGGGTTACGGAGAAGCTATTGTTTTACCCGAGATCAATGCCGATCATTTTGAGATCAAAACTAATTTGCTTTAATTGGTTCAAACAAACCCGTTTCATGGTTTAGAAAATGAAAATCCTCATGCTCATATTAATAGTTTCAAAAGGATTACTTCGACCTTACGAT
>BQNB010142722.1:0-17094 GCA_026074375.1 Tanacetum coccineum | reverse complement strand
TCCTTTCGAGGTAGGGCATCGTTGAGATGTGTAGCTCCATATGAACAAGTATCCAAGTATTGTGGTCCATACGATCCCTTCTCATCATAACAATAATTATTCAAATGAATTAGAAATGGAATAGTCGCTTGTCTTGACTCAAAAATCAGCTTTCTATTCTGTTGAGCCGATACGGCGTATTGGGAAGATCCTATACGACGTCTTAGGGTCATATCAGCTTCAATAGTAGTTGAGATTAACTTGACATGATCCCTCTGGTTTGTTTCAGTAGAACTAGGTGAACTTCCAAATCCTCTTTCCTGTAGTACTTTTCTCATTTGCCCGATTTGAATCTCTAAAGTTTTGATCGAGGCTCATTGGTTTTTGATGGCAGCATCTACGAAAGCTCGAATTTCCTTGACCAATTTTGAGTTTTATTCATGTCTTTTTGCTGATTCATTCATAAACTTGCTCAGCGATTCTTCCATTGATTGTCTCTGTTCTTGATACGAAGGGTTTGGATTATTCCTTTGGTAGAATCTGGAGCTGCTGCTCTATATTGCCCTCCTTGTTAGAAAGGTACACCAAATTAAGTATAATACACTTCTTCAAGGGTTTTTACTTCTTCTTTAAGTGGACAGTCTTTGGTATAGTGGGGTCCTTTACATAGCTCACATCCCACCTGAGCAACATATACCTTTTCATTAACCTTCTTGATTTCCCTTCCAAGATTATTAAGTTGTGCTTGGATGGCAGTCAATCCATCAGAAGTTTCAATACTTCTTGTCCTAGATGTTCCGTTGTGCCATTTCTGATAATATTCGGCCATTTCTTGGATGACTACTTTTGCATTGGCAGCTGTCTTAGTTGGTATGGCGCCTTTGGAATCAAGAATTTGTTTAGTCAGAACTTCCAACCCATTATAAAACAAGATAACCTCCTACATCTCTGTCAAGTAGTGTTGAGGGCATTTTATCAATAGTTCTATGAATCTCTCCCATGCTTGGTAAAGAGTCTCATCAGGTTCTTGTTGAAAGTTATTGATCTCCTCCATTTTCTTAGCAGTTCAGGCAGGTGGACAATATTTGCTCAGAAATTTTGCCTTAAGATCTTCCCAAGTTTTAATTGAACCAGATGGTTTATTCCTTAGCCAACGACTCGCGGCTCCAGTTAAAGACATAGGGAAAACTCGAAGCATTATTTGATCTTGAGTTATATTAGGAACATGGAATAAATTGACAATCTCAAGAACTTTTTTAATATGCTTGTTCGCATCTTGATGATCTAAACAGCTGATGGTGTTGTCACATAATTCTTTGAGAAATTGGCCTTTTAGTTCAAAGTGATCTTTGTCATGAATTTTAGGTATAGTGACACCCGATTCATAGTCAGCTCGGGTTTTGCTCATGTATTCCTCTATGGTTTCCTCCATTATTTCTGCAATTTCTTCCACAAAATTTTCATCTGGATCAAAAAATAGATCAAATACAGGCGATCTTGATTCTTCAAGACTTAGTGTCCTAAAAAGCTTCCTAGATGAGCGAAATTCTCGTTTCGGGTTTTCGAAAAGTGTAAATAGTTCTTTAGTTGAACTCCTTGTCATGCACTACTTGAAACAGAGGATAAACAATCAATAGGATAGACTCGGGAGAAAGAAAACACAGAAAATCAAGCATGAAATTCGAATACGAAAAATAATTTTTTGCTGTTATATCAGTTGATCGATACGCCGTATTCAATGAATTTGGATACATCGTATCAGTCTGCTGAATGAATACGTTGTATTGGGTAAGAAAGTTAGATACTTCGTATTCAATAAAGTGAATACGCCGTAGCATGTTATCAACCAGAACAGTGTATTGAAAACAATAAAACAAACAAAACAAATAATCAAACAAAACAAATAATCAAACAAAATAAACAAGCAAACAATAAAAAACAAATATACATAATTTTACACTAATCTTAGCGGTTAAGTTAGTCTAATGTTAAAAACCAAAATATTAAATAAAAAAAGATTAAAACAATTTCACTCCCTGGTAGCAGCGCTAAAAACTTGATGTTGCGTTGTAGTTTAGGTAATTTTAAGTTATCAAGTTTTACATTTATATTTTGCAGACTTTACCTAATACAACACTTTAATGGGCAGTGTACCCGATTGGATGTAGCTTCGTTGATAAGTAGTGTGTCGATCACTAAGAGCGAGAACGTTAATCTATAGTTCTATCAATATTTTGGTTAACTATACTAAGTTAATTTAAACTATGTTATATCTAGTCTATGTTAAAGCTATTCTAAACTTATGTTAATCTTAATTCTAATGGAAGAGGGGGGGTTCAGTCTGAGAGACTGGCACAGGTTTTGTGGTAACTTAGATCAATTTAAAACACAAGAACACACGCAAGCAGATAGACAAAAGAGAGAAGAGCGGTCTAGCCAAATATAAGAAAACTGTATTAACCATGATTAATCTAATTAAAATTTTGGTTTTTTTATTAGTGCAATGAGTGCTTATCTTGAGGTGGCATATCATTCTAAGATTTAGGCGGTACTTCTTCCTAAAACCTAGACACATAGAATTCTGTCACAATTAAACGCATCCGCATAAAGCATCCTATTTGCTGATTATAATCTATCTTAGGAGATTAAAAATGGTGATCTTATTAAACCCTAGCTCATGGAGACTTTACCCACTTACTGCTTAATGGCAATTTATATTCTAGTAGTCCACTGTCCAAGTCTTTACCAAAGGAATCAGTACGTTATTTGTTGATCCTAGGTCACCTGCTAGTCCAAGTTGTTCACATAAACCAATGGTAAAGATAGGGCATTAATTGTGATCCAATTGTTCTAGATATATAAATCACTATATGGAGAGCCATCCCGACATCTAGCTAACTTGGTCGGTATCACTAGATCCAGTTGAATGATAGGTCTCATACAAAAGCACGTAAACAAGTATGAATTGATAAACATAAACAAGCAATCAACGATAAATTAAGCAATCAATATAAACAAACCAAACATTTAAATCTTCATAATCATGGCTAATACCCAAGGGTATTAGCCCTTAATCATTGTAATCAATACAAGAATAATAATTCAACCAAGGTAAACTAACCGAGTTAAACTAATGATACCAAAAATCGAACGATTACTAGAGTATATGAGATTACAAGGTGTTTCCTATGGAATTAATAGCTTTTCTTGACCTCTTATGCTCTTCTTGTCTTCTGAAAATTGACTTTTGTGGTAAAGGTATCAAAAATATAATCAAGCACACCTAAAACTTGTTTTAAGTTCTTCTATTTACAGTGTCTATAATTTGGTCGATACGACGTATTGGTTGAGGTCAATACGGCGTATCGGAGGTTTCTTAGAGTAGGGACCACGTTTGATATCTTCCAGAATATTTTATTA
Source organism: Tanacetum coccineum (assembly GCA_026074375.1). Classification (NCBI taxonomy): domain Eukaryota; kingdom Viridiplantae; phylum Streptophyta; class Magnoliopsida; order Asterales; family Asteraceae; genus Tanacetum; species Tanacetum coccineum. The sequence continues at coordinate 13,695 of BQNB010142722.1, read as the reverse complement.
ATATATCATGAATATGAAATGATTTCTCGTCTCTCACTTAGCTCTGATCTCATGTCGTCGCTCACAGTCCAAGAAGAGTAGTCCTTTCATTGGCTAGCAGGATTATGCTTAATAGGATAGTTTGATCATCACTTCCTTCCTCTACGAGTTCTAGAGTCAAGCCAGCAAAGGAGTAGACTCGTTCCTTTTTCACTGGCTAGGGATATTCGACGTTTAATAAGATAGTATAGTTATAGACTAAAGCTAACAAAAAATAAGACGGATGTCGATAGAGGCATTACTAGTAATTGCTAAGGTGCTTTATTAAGTATTAACCACGCTCATCTCTAGTCTCTTTCCAGCCTTTGTGATTTCATATACTATTCCCGTATGCCATATCTCTTATTCAATCTTGCTATACGTCCAAGCTCTCCCCCATCGATAGTTGGAAGCAGAACTAAGACTGGATGTGACTGAAGGAAAAGGGAATAGGTGTGATAGGAGGGCACGGTTAAACAGGTAAGCGAAGGCTCTCTCTCGCTCTGTGGTCTTGTATGAACTCCTTTTTGCCCATTCATTGAATACGGCGTATTGGACTTTATTCTTCATGGTTTCTTATGAAGTGCAGGCACAAATACGTCATATCTTCCTTGATGGATATGACGTATTGGATGTCAGAACAGTATTCTTCAGATTTCTTTGTTTAAGATCCAGAATGCATGCCTTTTAGCTAATCTTTACCAAGTACTCCATAATTACTTCAATTCTCAAATATAAACGATTAATGTTGGGAATTAGAGGCTTCTACAACTTAATGTTGTTGGTTCAAGTTTGTGTTGCTATTGAAGATTAGAGAAAACAGTCTAAGTCGTTAGTACTGTTAGTATAATAGTTAGTGCTGCCAGTACAAAGTGTTAGTACTGTCAGTTTATTAGTATTGTTAGTTATGTAGTTAGTATTGTTAGTTATAATAGTTAGTACTGCTAATGTGATATGCATGAGATATATTAGGAATAGATATGCATTATCAGTAGACGCATTTTGTAAGCCCATTAGGGTTTCTTGGTGTATAAAAGAAACCTTAAGGCATAGTTAGAGATATAGATCTAGAAGTCATTTCTCATAGTTAGTATTCATAGTTTCAAGGTTATTCTGTAACTTTGATTGTGTTCAATATATTGAAAGTTTAGCAAGATCTTGTTTTACTGTTTCATTGTTCTTCTTAGTATTACAAACTAGTTTCCGCATAGTTTGTAGTATTCACAATCTTAGTTTCTATTATAGTTGTCTTGGATCTATCCAACACAACTAAGCTTTAACAAGCTAAGTAAGATCTGTTCAAAAGGGATCAACAAGTGGTATCAGAGCTTGTTGAGAAACTTTGAATAAGAAGAACTCTAAACCCTACTCAAGATCTGGTAGTCAAAGAAAAGATGGAGTCACAATCAGAAACTTCCCAAACGGTGTTTGCACTAAAACTTCCAGTACTCAAAACTGGGGAGTATGATCTATGAAGCATGAGGATGGAACAATACCTCACTTTCACTGATCATGCCCATTGGGAGGTAATAGTAAATGGTGATTCAGTTTCACCAATTGCATCAGCTAGTGTTGGTGTTGAAGGTCCTATTCCTCCTAAAACTGCAGAACAAAAGCTAGCTAGGAAAAATAAACTAAAAGCAAAAAGCACTCTACAAAAAGGGAGAGAAATGGAAATAGAACTCACTAAATACTTGTTTCAAAATAATTTTGCATTTAATGAGTTTAGATTTTGTAATCATCAAAAAGGGGGAGATTGTTGATAGAAATAATGCCTAAAAACGTTATTAATATTTTTCGACATCTCTACGTTTTGATAATCACAAAATGTAAAAACGCTCAATGTAAAATTAAACATAAACAAGTAATTAGTAGTCAAATTTTTATTTCGAAAATTTAATCACTTAAATGTATGAATAAATAAATGCTTAATGCATTTTATGATCAAATGAACTTTTATTCAACCTCACATTTTTTATAAAATGTTACAAACATTTTATAACTTTTACAAAAAAAATTTACATTTAAAAGAAATGTTTTATTCAAAATAAATATTTTAAATTCAAATTCTCTACCTAAAAACGGCTAGAAATGTTTCAGAAAACACCTCCTCTAGAAAAGACAAAAAATGGAGCGTCTGGGCCTGGGCGGCCCCCTTAAATATAAGGGTGACCCCCTTAGTGATAAGGGGCCCGTCATCCCTTATCGCTCCTAATTTATGCCTATAATAGCAGACTGTTCCCCACTGATGTTCTCACCTTTTGCACTCATTCTTTTCTGTCTAAAATCAGTTTATACTTCACATACAATCCTTTGATCATTTAATCCAAAGAATTTGTTTCCAAGTGATTCAATCTTAATTCCTCAAGTGCAAGAGAAGAATACTTCTTATCATCAAGTCAAGAAGTATTGTAGTTTAGTTTGTCTTGTTGTGAAGATTGTATCATATCTTGTAAATCATTTGTGTATATTGTGAAGGTGTGTATTGTAGTTGTGAGTAATAAGTAGATTGTGGTGATCATAGTAAGTAGTGTTAGATTGGTGTGATTGTGATAGTGTCTTGGTGAAGTGAAGTAGTGCGGTTAATATTTTAGTCCTCAAAATACAAAAGGTGTGGTAGATTGGTTCTAACTAGGATTAGAACTCAACATTTCGCTTAGTGTCTGAAATTAGTGTAAGCTAAGTTGTGTATGGTTTTCTCTGCCTAAAGGGAGTTTGTTGATATAGTGAAGAGAACTCTCGAGTTTGGTACTCAGGGAGTAGAGTAGGGCGAGGAGGTGCTTCGTTACCGAACCACTATAAATCCTTGTGTTGTGGTTTAATCTTTCTAACTCTTATCTCTTGTCTTGCATATTTATTTATCATTTATTTACTTACTTGCATTGTTCATATTATATACATATTGAGATCACGTATACTCGAATCTAAGTTTTTATAAACAAAGGGTACGTTAAAATAAAAAGCGGTAAACTATTCAACCCCCCTTCTAGTTTTCCACAGGGTGTTTCGGTACCTTTGAGGCACCATTAACTGGGGTCTTTGGTATCCGAAGGACACCGCTATAGTACTAACGGCCTATGCAGACGCTGACCATGCAGGTTGTCAATATACAAGGAGAAGTACGTCGAGAAGTGCTCAGTTCTTGGAGACAAATTAGTGAGTTGGTCATCGAAGAAGCAAAAAAGCACTGCTATCTCAACCATAGAGGCTGAATACATTGTCATGTCTAGATGTTGTGCTCAGATACTTTGGATGAGGTCACGGCTAACGGACTACGGCTTTGTATTCAATAATATACCTCTATATTGTGATATCAAAAGTGCTATCGCTCTCTGCTGTAACAATGTCCAGCATTCCCAGTCAAAGCACATCGACATACGTCACCATTTCATAAGAGAGCAAGTAGAGATTGGCGTGGTTGAACATTACTTTGTAACGACGGATTATCAACTTGCGGACATATTCATAAAGGCGTTACCAAAAGAACGGTTTGAATTTCTTCTCCCGCGACTTGGAATGAAGAGTATGTCTCCGGAAACTCTCAAACGTCTTCAAGATGGAGAGGATGAGTAAAGGAAGGTCTTCATGTATCCTATGTACATATCTTAAAACCAAAAAGAAAAATACAAAATATAAAACTTACAAAAACCAAAAAAATCAGAAAATAGAATACACCAAAAATATTTTTCAAGACATGTCTTCTAAAAATCGATAATATTTACAGACCTAGAAATGTCATTCAATAATGACACGGGTCTGTAAATAAAGTTCGAGAAGAAGTTCAAACCTTTTAAGACATGTCTTCATGGCTTGCAGTTATTTCACGCCATGGCCGTGAGAGACTTCAAGAAATTTTTCAAAAGACGAGGAAGATTTGTAAGACAACCACACGATGAAAGAAAGTCATCCCAAAGAAATAAAGATGACAAAAATGGCAAAAGCGAAAGGAAATGCTTTAAATGTAGATATCCAAATCATCTCATCAGAGAATGCCCAAAACTATCAAGAAACTATAATCAAAGAGCCTTCGTTGGAGGATCATGGAGTGATAACGAAGAAGATGAAGAAGTAAGGACGAAAAATGTCTTATGGCTAAAGTATCTAATGAGGTACTTTTCGAAATCGAATTTTTTAGTGATGACTTATCGTCATTGGATGAAAAATACTTAGATAGTGAATATAATAGATTATGCAAATTAGGTCTAAAAGTCATGGCTAAAAATAAATCACTAAAACAAACTAAAAATCAGTTAGAAAATAAAGTACTAGAACTAAAAAAAATTATCTAGATTAGAAAAAGGGTAAGGAGGCTAATGAAAAATGTAAAATATGTCAAGACCTTAGATTTGAAAATAAAAAGCTTAAGGAAGAAATTTCTAAGTTTAATCAATTTAATAATAGTAGTCACTCACTTAAGAAAATAATAAGTCTTCAAAAACCATCGGAGATAAATCCGGTCTAGGATTTAATTTTACCAAAGGATCAACTAGTGAGACTAAACAAATAAATTTCGTAAAGTCACAAGAGGTTGAATCTAAAGAAAAATTAGTAGAATTAAACTCAAGCCCAAGACCAAAATTTATGCTTATAAACAATACTAAAATACCCATTGCAAGCGACGAAGAAGTAAAAAACCTTCCTTAAAACCCGGAGTCAGATTTACTATGCTCAAAATAAGATCTGAAGCACCACAACTTAGGAGAAATTCTCACCAAAAAGAAACTTATAGTAGGCACTCACTTAAAGAATAATTAGTCTTCAAAACTTATCAGGTAGATAAATCAGGTCTAGGGGGGGGGGGGATTTAATTATTACTAAGGATCAACTAGTGAGACTAACAAGTCAGGAATTGTTTTTTGTAAAGTCACAGAGGTTGAGTCTAAAGAAATATCAGTAGAATTAAACTCAAGCCCAAGACCAAAATTTATGCTTATAAATGATACTAAAATACCCATTGTAAGCGACGAAGAAGTAAAACGTTTTTATAAACCTTCCTTAAAGCCCGGAGTCAGATTTACTAAGCCCAAAATAAGATCTAAAATTCCTCCTCCAAAAAGAACAAACAATTCTCTTCTCTCAGTTAAAACACCACATACCTATGAGTGATCAAGGTAGACAAAATTACACTAAACACAATCATTCAATGTGGAAATTATTCAAACAACCAAGCTTTACTCCATGCGGAACGTGTCCACCCTATATGTATCCGAATCAAATACAACTTATGCAAAATATGTTCGACACTAACAATTTCGGACCCATGAGAAGTTAGGGACCAAATGGTTGAATTGTACAATATTTAGGTTGATTTATTTATGAACATTCTTTGGTATCCGTCGAGTGGATTGAAGATTATACATTCTCAAATTCTATGATGGGGTTACCAAAAGATTTTACCTTCAAAGCTTTTTCACTAAAAGATGTTGAAGAAAACACGGTGTAGGCAAAGGTATGTTTTCTTTCCCAATTACTTAGAATATAGATTATATGCAAAGTGTTAAATGATAATGTTATTATGCTACAAATAGTATTTACTAAACAAAAGGGTTATAGTTAATAGAATATAAATTAAGCTTGAGAAAATAGTGTAGTCACTAGAAATACCATTTGTTGGCTATCTAGAATGAAGTAAAAAACAAGAAATTATTCATGATGAACTTTTCCGTCACGTAGTAGAATTAGCATTCTCTACGTACCTCTATAAAATGGAAATCTTCTATGTCCACATGTAGTAAACTCACGTAGATGAAGAAAAGTGAGTTTATGGGTAATAATTAACATAGAAGTAGGATTAGTTTTACACCATACTCAAGCGCCGAAAAGGCATGACATCAAAACACTATGGATGAAACAAACTCCCTTTGACTAAGACATCCGCCGCAACTACATGTCTACAATGAACTACGTCTATCGAAACCGTCTTATCGAGCTTTGACTCCATTCTATTATTTTATCGTCATGTATTAATCATCTCTCTCGCCTCGCAAACACTCTAAATCATGACAATTACTTATTTCATCCGAATGTATTTTTATTCTTATCTCATTTAACAGAAGTTTATTGAAAACGTCACTAAATCTTCGTCAAATCTTTTCTCGGCTTGACAACTTGATTATCTCATCCGAAATAATCAAAGTATTTTTAATTAGCGAAAGGTTAATTAAAATGGCAATCAAATTTTGTTAATCATCTATATACCTCTTCCCGATCTAAAAATATTGACAACTAAATTATTTCCTCAGAAATTATTTAAGTCCACTTAATTAAACGAAAAGTTAATTAAGTATGTCAAGTATTTTCTTTTTATCTTCGACGTCACTTTTCAAGAACTAGGCTATCTAAAATAATACTACTAGTAGCTCTCGACGTATTTTAATAATTGTATATTGATAAAACTAGTCAAAATCGAAAAACCTAGAAAAACTTAGTCGTCAAATAGGCGGCCCCCTTAGCTCTTAGGGGACCGGCCGTGTTAAAAGGGGCGGCCCCTTTATCACTAAGGGGGTCGGCCACTTCATTTCGCCAAACAGCCTTCTCTTCTGCAAAATCCATTACCAAACATACCATTTCATCTTTCCCTCTTCCCCTGCTGTTGCTATGACGAAAACCCACTCACCAAAACCATAAAATTCAAACCATCAAACTCCTAATCGATCAAAATTCGCAAGGGGCAAACACACCAACAACTTGATTAGCAACATCTATTGTAAGATTTTCCATACTCTTCTTGTTCGATTTCATCAAATTTTGTTCTTAATCAAAATTGGTTATTTTCATATTTTTGTATTTTTTTATATTCTTGTGATTAGGTCTAGGTAATTCATAACTATAATGACTCCCGTAGTAATAGGAATTTGAAATTCCTAATAGGATTGAATCACTAAAATTTTGTTTGGGTCGAAAATTTTATTAAAATATATATACATATTCGATATTTTTTAAAAATTTCAAAACAAAAACTTATACATTGTTGATTCATGCCAAAACATGTTAAATTGGTACATTATTGATTATGAAAAATAAATATCTCAATATATTTTTTAGAATTAATTGGTCAAGGTTTTCAAAAATATAAAGGGGTGTTTGGATCATTTTACTAGGATCATGGTTAGAGTCGAAATAACCCCCCTATCACTACATTTTGTCACATGTATAGACACATAACAAACGCGTATTAGTCATCAAGATATATAATTCATTATATATATATATATATAATATATATATATTATATTATATATATATATATATATATATATATATTGATATATTAAATAAAATCTCTAAAATAAAGGAGCGTTTAGTTTAACATTTTAAAGTATAGTCTTGAGTCAAAATAAACACCATTTCATTCTTGTTAAGTCATATGTAATGAACTCACTTTAGTCATCAAAATATACAACTTAATGTATATGTTTCGACGTTCTTAGTCAAGTCGTATGTTAATAAAGGAGCGTTTGGATTATTTCCTAGAATTTTGCCTAAGATCGAAATAATCTCTACTCTACTTATTAAGCATCAAAACACTTGAGATGATTACATAGGTGTTGAAATATATAATTAATATATATTTTTCGATACTCTAGATTGAGTCAAAAATAAATTAGGGAACGTTTGGATTACTTCTTAGGTTTTTATTTTAGAGTCGAAGTAATCTTTGTTTCACATATGTTGTTTTCAAAACTTTTTATTTAGTATTATATATATCTATATATTATATTATATATATATATATATATTTAGTTTATATATATATATATTATATATTTATTATATATTTTATATATATATATATTATACACACAATATGCTTGTAGTAATATTGTATTTTGTGGTTGCTTGTTAGGTGTTATATATGCCTCGATAATCATCGGTGATACTCTGCTAAACTAATCATATATTCCTAAAGTATCCGTGATACCTGATTTTTCTCCCGCGCTTGCTCATTTCTATAAACCTATCGAAAACCGTTGTATTCACGAGGGTCGAGTCATGGATCAACTCTATTACCAATCCAATGGCATTGAGCGATTCTTCACCAACATTCACTTCAATTGTATTTGTCGAAAATCATGAGCAATTGTTCCTCGGATTCATATAAACTTTTATAGTCAAGTCAAAATACAAAAACCGTTGAGACGGTTATTCTATTCGTTTATGATTCAACATGAATTCATCACTCTCTCACTCGCACAATTCGGTCAAATTCTCATAATTCCATATAATGGTCAAGCCGTCTTCACAAACGAATAGGATCTTGCATCTCTTGCATACTCCTAAGAGATCGAGGGACCATATCATACTGATCTTCCTACTACCGACGATATTTGTCGATTTCTTCAATGGGAACGTGTCGAGTTGAACCGCACCATCAAAAGCCAAAATGTCATTCTCACTCCTAATCAAATTCTTACCAAAGAATTAAGACAAGACATGAAGCGTTAGGAAGAACTCATTCGTGATAATGTGTTCGGACTAGGAGGCCACCGAGACCATCTTCTGGCTAGTCTCGCTCACACGTTGTATTGTATTGTTGCCGAAGAACAATACAATCTTGTTAATTTCTTTGCACTAAACGTTTTATTGTGCTTAGGCTACTCCAACTGCCATTCTTCCTTTATGGCATTGATTTTCTTGACTCGTATCTTTTGATACGTCATGGAAAATTATCCTCATCTTGACAATGGCATTTACAATGTCATTGATCGAGTTATGCGTCCACTCGCTCTAAAAAAAACTCGAAAACCTCGAAGTGATGGTGGAATGCCTAAAGCCCATCACTCCGTCTCATCAACATCCGCCCATCAAACTATGGATCTTCATCTCACCATGAAGATGATGATGAGGATGAAGGTACTTCTCGTGCGAGTACTCCATCTTCTTTTACCTACCTCAACTCTCTTCGTCCACTTAATTACCAAAGATACGACATTCCCACCTCTTCTCAACAAGATGACGATCTTCTTTTTGAGCGACAAACTACCTTGCATAACCAAACGCAACAAATCATGATGAAGTTAGAGGTGGATTCAAATCATTCGGAAAGGCATTGCGAGGAGTCTTCGGGAAGAAAAAGAAATAAAGATGTTGAATGATGATTAGCTTGTTAGAAAAATTTGTTTAGGACTTTGTGTGAACTTATGCTTATGTTTAATTACTTGTGTGATGACAACCTGACTTAATCGGAAGAACTTGAACTTGATTAGGTTGCTTAAGTCCTTTGATCATTAAGAATTATTAGTATGCTATCTATTTTTATGCATCCTTGTCTCATACATTCCTACTAATTGCATGTATATATGATATATTTGTCTCATGCACATATATGTTCACATAGAACTTGCTACAAATTGATCACCAAAACTTAACCTTTTTCACAAAGTCTTAGCAAAAATAAAATTTTGGGTCATCTGAAAAGTACCAGATGGGCGGCCCTTTTTTCAATAAGGGGGCTGGCACCATAGATAAGGGGTCGGCCATGCAGATCATAGGTTTTACTATTTCCTTATGCTTTTTGACTCTCTTTTACCTAGCCTCACCTATCCTTACCCAGAAAACTCGAACCCATTTTGGAAATTCTTGAACTAATTCAAATTCATTTCATTTCCAAACTATTTCATTCTAATAAATTCCCTTCAGATGTTTACTATCACTTCATCATCTTTTTCATCCATAAACCTCCATGGTATCCACTAGAGCTTCCATTTTCAAACCTTCCAAAAGACCAAAAATCAAATAAATTATTTTTTTAATTTGGCCATCCAAACAATTATATTCATTGTTCTCAATAATGATGACACCAAAAACTCCTTTCAAAATTACAAGTCTTATCACCAAGTGCCCAAATGCACCTTAAAAACGACCATTACCTAGCACTTCTTTAGCTCTATTGATTATAAACCCAAATCACCAACATCCTCCACATCACCATCAACCCATGGCTACTTGAATTCATCAATATCTCCTCTTACAAGAGTACCTCCACCACCTCCAACTCAAGAAAGTGGATCTATGGACATCACTCTCACTCTTTTACCAATCACTCCATGATGTTGCAATTTAATACTCCACTACCTCCCTACCTCCTCTTTGTTCATCCCATTCATGGAACCTTCTTGAAGCACATGGTGATTCATGCCTATGTTGCATTCACAACCGAACCCTCATCTTTAGCTTGAGAGATGAACTTTAATACATGTTTTCTTACATTGAACACATGCTTTCACAACCACCACCACCAAATTCGCCGCCACCACCATCACTTTCTTCAAACTAAACATACTTTATGTTTAGTTACTCATGTTTCAAATAATTTTTAACCAAACCTTTTGCAAGCAAGTCCTATGAAATTCTAGGAATATTATGACCTTTATAGTTTAATTTTATATATGTTATATTAAGTATGCTTCAAGCATATTATTTCAATTTGATGTATGCATGATTGTGTTTTATACACAATTTTTATGTTTAATGAATGATCTTTAGTCATATGCTTTTAAGTATGCACTTGCTTGTCTTTAAACTTTTAATTAGTTGAATGACTCATATTTATACATTTGAGTCTAGTTGATATAATATTTGTGATTATTGGCTTACACAAATTTCTTGACACTTGTCAAACATTATCAACATGTTCTAGCAGTTCTTCTTTTTATTTGCTATATGTTAGAAATGGTTGTCTTGTCCTTCTAACAAGTTTTTTTAGCAAAGTTACCATAGCTCGATTCCTTGGTTCCCTCGAACGAGGGCGAGCACACATCAAAGGGGAGCACTTATTCCATCGATTTTACTCACATTCGTCGACGAAGACTTTTTGATTCTACAAAAAAGGAGAGAAATAGAAATAAAACTCACTAAATACTTGTTTAAAAATAATTTTACATTTAATGACTTTAGATTATGGTAATCATTAAAAAGGGGGAGATTGTTGATAGAAATAATGCCTAAAAACGTTATTAATATTTTTCGACCTCTCTACGTTTTTATAATTCCTAAATGTGAAAATCGATCATGTAAATTAAAGTAAACAAGTAATTAGTAGTAAATTTTCATTTCAAAAATTTAATCACTTAAAGGTATGAATAAATAAATACTTAATGCATTTTATGATCAAAGGAATTTTTATTCAACCTCACATATTTTTATAAAATGTTATTAACATTTTTATAACTTTTACAAACATGTTTGGTCTGCTTAAAAAGAGCATGTTTATTCAAAAATAAATTTTTTAAATTCAATTTCTAGCTAAAAACGACTAGATATATTCAGGAAAACACCTCTCTTGGAAAAGACAACAAAGGATGATCCCAGGCCTGGGCGGCCACCTTAGTGATAAGGGGGGCGGCACATGAGGTAAGAAAAGGGGGGAGGGGGGGGGGGCAGACAAAAAGCTCCCAGTTTTGCCTATAAATACTAGACTATTCCCCACTGATTTTCCCACCTTTTGCACTCATCCTTTTCTGTCTAAAATTAGTTCATACATCACCTACAATCCTTTGATCATTTAATCACAAGTATTTGTTTCCAAGTGATCCAAGCTTAATTCCTCAAGTGCAAGAGATGAATACTTCTTATCATCAAGTCAATAAGTATTTTAGTTTAGTTTGTGTTGTTGTGAAGATTGTATCATATCTTGTAAATCATTTGTGTATATTGTGAAGGTGTGTATTGTAGTTATGTAGATTGTGGTGATCATAGAAATTATAGTTAGATAGTGGTGATCATAGTAGGTAGTGTTAGATTGGTGTGATCGTGGTAGTGTCTTGGTGAAGTGAAGTAGTGCGGTTAGTATTTTAGTCCTCAAAATACAAAAGGTGAGGTACATTAGTTTTAGCCAGGATTAGAACTCGACATTTCGCTTAGTGTTGAAAATTGGTGTAAGCTAAGTTGTGTACGGTTTTCTTCACCTAAAGGGAGTTTGTTGACATAGTGAAGAGAACTCTCGAGTTTGGTGCTCGGGGAGTGGAGTAGGGCGAAGAGGTGCTTTGTTACCGAATCACTATAAATCCTTGTATTGTGCTTTGATCTTTCTAACTCTTATCTCTTGTCTTGCATATTTATTTATCATTTGTTTACTTACTTGCATTGTTCATATTGTATACATATTGAGATCACATAAACTCGAATCTAAGTTTTTATAAACAAAAGATACGTTAAAATAAAAAGCGATAAACTATTCAACCCCCCTTCTAGTTTTCCACAGAATTAGTGACTAGTGTGTGCGTATATATAACAAATGTGGAGTTGCGGCTAACTTGACTCTAAAAATAAAAACCTATGAGTTAACCCACACACTCCTTAATTCAATTTTGCTCATCCAAACATGTCGAAAAATACATATGAATTATGTATCTCGAATTTTGTTCATGAGATCATTATGCGTGTATGCAAAAACGTTTTTATAATGTATTAACAATGCATAAAAGTATTTTTGTGGAGTTCCTAACGTGAGTGATTTTAAACTAAAATTAGGGTTTTGTGCGAAAACAGTTTTTGACAAACACTCTTCAATCAAGCAAATCCTATGTCTATAGGAAACATATTAGTTATACATTGTGTTATTATAGTCCTAATTTCACATAAACAAAAGAAAAATGAAAATCCCTAATTTTGAGTTTTTGTTCAATATGAACCTTAGACACAAATTAGAAAGAAAATATATGAAATGACTTACATTTAATGATCTTTATAGTGTTAGAATTGATTATTAGTGTTGATTTGATCTTCAATTATGTTTTAGTGGTTGATTTTAAGGTTTTGGTGGTTTTGGTTCATGGTTCGTCAATGGTGGTTTTAGAAGGGGTGTTTGTTTTTGTATTTTACAAAGTTGGAAGGTGACAAACATATTGTTCCACTGGTGGCTGTTCGATATCGATATTGGGGCCACCTGATTTAATCAAGGAGCCGCCCTAGATATGGGGGCCGCCCTCAAGAGAGGTTTTTTGACAGGATTTTTGACAGAAAATATTTACAGAATTAGTGACGTTTTAATTTGCATTTCGCAAATTGAAAATGCTTAAAGTGTTTCGGACGAAGTATTTAAGTTGTCATGACACAGAGTGGAACACGGACTAGAATTGAGACCAAAGAAGAGAAACGATTTATGGAATGTGTTCCATCATTCCTAAACCAAGACATAGATAGTTAAACAATTCATGTTTAAGGGGTTTTGTAAGAATGTCGGTGATGTTATTGATGGAAGGCACTTTTTTCGATGGAGATATGTCCTTTCTGGGCATTATTACGAAGAAAGTGTTGATGAATTTTGATGTGTTTGGTTCGAGAGTGTTGCACCGGGTTTTTGCTAAGGTCAATCACACCTTTATTTTCGCACATGATCGGGACGTCGTCGAGTCGAATGTCGTAGTAGATAAGAGCTTGTTGACATGCCTTTCCGCGCTTACGTATTCGGCTTTGGTAGTGGATATAGCAAGAGTGGTTTGTTTCTTCGAGAACCAAGATGTCAAACAACATCCCACGAACGTATAAATACCGCTAGTGATCTTTCGATCCACATAATCTCCTGCATGATCAAAGTCGGCATATACTACAGTTTCTATGTCAATCCCCTTATGATACCATAATCCTAAGTGCAAAGTGCCTTTAATGTATCAGAAGATACGTTTAACCGCTTCAAGGTGAGAGGTTTTGGGAGCTTCTTGGAAGCGGGCACAAAGG